>JBBPBX010013220.1:0-52729 GCA_038048925.1 Garcialebias charrua | reverse complement strand
TCTGACGTCGGGACCGGGATTCAAAATCGTCACATTTATCCTCCAGCTGTGCCACCGTCTTCGTGAGGCTCTCGACTTTTTTCTGGAGGCTAACGATGTCATCTGTGCAGGTAGAGACTGACTTCTCCACCTCTGCTACCGTTAGCTTTAGCCCCGTGAAGTTCTCCTGCACTGCAGCTAGCCCCGATGATAGCTCCTTTTTGAAGGCGGACAGCTCGGCGTTGATCGACGAGAGACTTTCACCCAGAGCGGCTTGGAATTCTGCTTTAATTATAGCAGTAAAGTCCTCTCGGAGAGCCACCAGCAGCTCCTGTTTGAGGCTGCCGACGTCACAAACTGCAGCGGCAGCTGCTGCTTTAGACGGAGGAGGTGACCCAGGACAGCTCGAGGTTCCGCCACGAGGAGTAGGCCACAGGTGAGCTTCGATCGAACTTACTCCTTTAGCTCCTTTAGTAGATTTTGATGGCATTTTGGCGATCGAACAGGGGATATGCGTAGAATGTGTAAGTTGTCTATTGTTTGCGGTCAAAATCGGAAGAAAGTGCCAGGCATTAGTTGGAAAACAGGCCAGTTCCGCAGGAGCGCACCTAAACACAACTTATCCCACCGCCATTCAGCCGGAAGTCTCCGCGAAATACTTTTTTTAATCCAGCAGATTTGACCATTTAAACCGGTTAAGCTCAGAAAAACCTTGTGCTATAAAGTCAGCTAAGAAATTTTTTTTTCTCAGCAAAGAAATAATTGTTGTTACCGTGTTTTCATGGAAAGTCCTTATCTTCTGTGGCCGTCGCGGCCGCCATTTTGAAGAGGGCAAATGGCGAAATACTTTTTAAAATCCAGACGCGTCGCGTAGGCCACTGAGAAACATCCATAAATTCACCCTCCGTGTTAAAAACTCTTCGTCTGACTCTTCGAAAACAAGCAATAAGGCTGCAGAGTAACACACTGGCTGCTAACTGAGAGCACTCGCTCTAGCAAAGAGACTGAGGGGACGCTTTTTTGTCACGGACCACATCCGGCGCTGACAGGATATGGTATGTTAGCAGTCGTCCGGGCCTGTAAATAAGTTTTTTCGTTTTTGCTTATTAACGGTACTGCATTTTAAATAAAAATAGCGCAAATCCGCTTATGAATTATAAAAGTTAGTCAAACCGCTGTTACGCTGACAAAAACGTTAGGTCCGCTGTAAGCGGATTAGCGCATTAGCGCTACCTAGCGGTCATATGCCCACCTTTGCTGACAGGTGTAGGTGGTTGGTTTTCTGAAGCACCGAAAATGTATTATAGGCTAAAGGTTCTTGAGTTCACATGTAGGAAGAAAATACATGAAGGCCAGTGGGATGTAGATGACTTTATTTCCCAAATGTTTTGCATTTGACTCATTTTTTTCCCACTGTTGGTTCTGCTGAGGCGTCGTTGTCACAGGAAGTCTCTCAAGCCTTGGTTTCACAGATGTACCTGTACTCCAGGCTACAGTCTGCATCGTTCCACAGGTTGCGTTGGTGCCTCGCATATCCATGAAGCTGCCCACAGTCCTCTCCGTTCTCTGTCATGTCCCAGTCGTCAGTTTGGCCTTTATCCCAGAATCTGAACCCAAACAGCAGAAGGTGAGTGAAACATTAGGTCCAGTTGTGTCTGCCTTCAAGTCTCCACATTTGTCTTACTTTGGAGTTGAATTAAAGTCAGTTCCATCCACCCAGCTCAAGTGTCCCTCATGCTGTCGCTCCACAAGTCCAATCCAGTACTTATATCTGCTTTCCACTAATCTTGATATGTAATCCTGGAATAAATAATTAAAAAAAACTATGGTTATCTTAAACTTTGCGGACCTCTGATTGGTCTGTTTCTCCATGGAGCTATGTTGGAGTAAAAAGCACTTCACCAGTTCCTCCACATCATTGAGGACCAGCAGGTGTCCGCTGTGGGACCTGCACAGCTCCTCTGCCTTGTTACACGTAGCAGCCGTGGTGGAGAACAGGTAGCAGCTCTTCTGAAAACTCGTCCATCCTTCTCTACAGGTTCCTGGTTTTATCAGGGTTCAGAAAGATTAGACAGGCCGACACAATCAAAAACACTAACATTTTATTGATGTTTTAATCTTTTACCTCTAACTGGAATAAGTTCCTCCAAAAAAACACATTTTATGCTTGTTAAGCCTTCTGCTTTGGAAGCTGCAGATAACCACATATAAAAAGCATAAAGTTGACTCGGCTGTTATAATGGGAGCTGATATAAATTAGTTTTACCTGAGTTAGAAGTTGACCCTTCATTATTCATACTCTTAAGGTGTAGCTTGACATCCGTTATTTCCTTATTCATTTGAGAGACTGTGGAGTGTCAAGTGGTGCTCGTTTAAACCAAAACCATGTGACAATGAGCCGCTTTGTTATAATTTTTTAAGACGTACATTTTATTCCTGTTACCAGCAGCAGAATCAACATCAACAACACCAGGATGCTGTAAAGGATGTAAACCACTATTCTTTTTAATCCTGAAAACAACGACAAACATTTAGACGTTTTATTTTGAAATATCTTGAGTTAAAAAAAGATTACGTGGCAGCTTTACCGGTCTGTGTGGGGATGCTCTGCTCTCCATGAACGGGGCTGTTGTCAGATTCTCCAAAGTGGTGATATTGAGTTTCCATCCCTGATTTTTAACATGCATTCAATATGCAAAATATTATTTCCTGTAAGTTTTCCCCCTTTTTATCCAGAATAAAAACATTGGTTCGAGAGACAAATTCCTCGTGCAGTAGCAGAGGTCATCTCAATCTCTTGTTTGTTTTCAGGCCACATACGTTAACAATTAACGACTCAATAAACAGTCCGCTGCAGTTTTAACTCTAGGCCTACACCAGCACTCTGAGTTCAACATGGCTGAACTTTAAACTGGTTTCCCAAGAGCCCCGAGGATGAACTGTCTGAAGTTAATATACAGTTACGCCACGTCGTCAGAAATTTTAATTTCCATTTTGGGCCTATCTTTATCATTCAGCCAGAATACCTCACCTTTGACTCAAGGGTCTTTTGGTAATTAGAGGAGTTCACTCAAGGTTTTTTTTTGTTTGTTTTTTGGCTGCAAAACCAGCTGAAATCATCCAGCCCTCCACTGCTGTATGAGATGTTTGTGCTGATCATACATGAAAGAAGTCAACGGTTTTGTGGTGATGGTGCTTATTATCTGTCAAACATCCCAACTTGTCTTGTTCAAAACATTATGTGTGAGAGTTTTCATTAAAGTTATCATTTTAAAAACACTCTGTTTGTTCAAACTTGATTGTTTATCGTGATGTGCGTGTAATACTGACATAAGGAGTAGTGGTCATGCCGGAACTGTCTAAACACCGTATAACATATGAGAAGACCTTTTGTTCAAAACAGTTTCAGTACAAGAATCACAGTGCATCTTTTACACAGCTGTTTTTAAAGTCTTGTAGTTTGTTTATAGGTACAGTAATTATTTAATGCATTTATTTATTTGTTAGTTTATTTAGTCATTCAGAGAAAAGGCTTGGTGGTACAGATTAGCTGCAGAGCCATACCATGATCCAGTCCATCAGGGAGGAAACAAAAGGAAAACATTTATACACAATTTGAAATAAAGTAGACTTTCAAAGCAAGGGGTTCCTCCTGGCCCTCGCCATTCCTGCACAGCTCCGCTCAATTCTATTTCCCTTCACTGCTGTCAGAAGCAAAGTGAAGGACAGGGTGTGGTTTTAACCAGGCTAGGTTCCTCCTGAAGGAGGAAAAACTAGGAGGTTAATTACTGGTCCCTGCAACTTTAATGAAAAAAAAAAAAGTTGTTTTTTAAGCCAAAAGGACAAATAAAAGAAAAAAATAAAGACTGCAGTGGACAAACAAACCAGAGGGCAGGCGCTGGAGCACAAGGAATGAATGCCCAACTGCTGTTGAACACCATAGTAGAAGAAAACTCCACCAAGTGGACAATTCAACATTAGTCCAGTTGTACCACTACCAACAATACCATCATGGATTCTTCCAAACATAACTGTTGACACAACACTCATGGACTGTAAAAAAGACGAAATATTCATTTTTTATTCATAAACAGTACAAGGCTATATCAGTAGATTCATGCAGACACATCATAAACATCATCAGAGAAAGTGACATATAATAACAGAATTCCGTATAGAAGTAAGAACAGTAATCACAAATGAAGTATTGATATACACAGGGGAGATGTTGGCAGTGCAGCGAGACACACAACCATTAAAAATAATCATCTGGTCAGACTCAAGTTCAACACTCATCACTTTGCAGAATAGTCAGTCAGATAACCGACCAAATTTAGATTATTTTACTCGAAATACAACAAACATTGTTCAGAATACTTTGTAACAGATGATGAGACTAACAGTAACATTTTTGGATACCAGCACACATAGGGATCAGAGGAAATGAAGAGCAGGGCAGCAACAAAGGATCAAATCACCTTTACAATATCCATCAGTAAATCAAAAGTAAGAATCACCATGAAACAGAAACTGAAGGGACAATGGCAAAAACACTGGGAAGAAGACATCAAAGGAAGATGGTTTTACAGAATTCAGTGGGAGAAATGAGAACAGGAGCGAGGGACAAAAGAGAAGAAATGTTCATACCTAGACTTGAGATGTGGATACACTTGACTTAACAGCACATTATACAGAATATAAAAACAACAGAGGTCAAGGTGAGCACCGTGGACAAGAGGAAACCATATAACAAGTCATTTTGGTATCTCAGAGAACAACACAGAAGATGTACAATGGAAGAAGCAGGAAAAATCAAACAAATACATTCAATCTTTATTTATACAAGTTAATCCCATTGAGCCTCGGGGACTCATTCACAAGCGAGACCCGATTTTAACAAAGAGTGACGATAACAGTGGATGACAACAAAAAAACAATAGACAATGAAGGATTGCAATCAATCAAAGAATGCACACAAATTGATAATTTATTTTTTAACAAGTGAAAATAAAATGCTATTTAAAAGGAAAACAAAACAAACACAAAACAACCCATCTAGATTGTAGGGTGGTGTAAAAAACTAAAAACAAGAACACAACTGCATTGGTTTTATTTAATATAATAAACATATTGCAAAAAAAAAGAGGTAAAAAATAGTTAAAGTGAGACTAAACCCAGGTTGAGACGGTAACTCCTCCTTCCAAAATCTCCCTGAAAATGGGCGTGTCGAGAGACAAGGAAGGGTGGAGGTAGAGTTGTGCTTTTGTTCACGCCTCCACCTGCAACAACCTAAAACAAATTAAACCTCTAGCCAACAACATACACCAAGCAACAACAAAGAATAAACATGTAGAGGTATTTATCCATTCCACCCATTCCATCCAAAACCAAAGGCCTAAAAAAATGAAAATGAAAAGAAAAATAAAACCGCTTGTCAGGAGTGAAATGCAGCACTTCCATATAAGGTATGCACTTCTCATCTCTGCAGGGGATTGGCTCTGCTTGAACCACCTGTGTGACATCACACATGAGCAGACATGTCACACATGAGCGTTTGCACAAATAAGAAAATTAAGGTGTAATCCACCAGTTCAACCCATAGAACTACCGTAAACACACTTTTTAGACCAAATATTGCCAAATATTGCCAATTTACACATATATGCACAATTATGTGAGAATAAACACAGCCATAGTGCTAGATAACATGAATGAATGAATGAATGAAATATTGCCAAATATTGCCAATTTACACATATATGCACAATTATGTGAGAATAAACACAGCCATAGTGCTAGATAACATTTTAAACACATTCTAGGGAGTTTATCAGCTAAAAAAAGTTAATTTTGGGTTTAGTCGCACTTTAAATTGATTTTTTTCTCGAAACAACAAGCATTAATCCACACTCCATATCAGTAGGTGGCGGTATAGCGCACCTTCCGTTGTTTGCCAACCACCATAAAAATAACTTCAAGAAGACGAAGAAGAAGAAGAAGCTCCACCAGAAAGCAAGATGGCGGCGTTCGGACGATTCTCTCAAATGTTGTGGAGGTCTTCTTTGACCCAGACCCGGCGTCAGCTTTCCGCTGTTGCCGACTCACATGGCGCGGACTCGGGTAGGCGTTAAAGCTCATTTTAATTGTTGAATTATTTTAAATTCAGCCGTGGATAAGTATTATCGCTTGAATGTGACCTTGCTCAGCTAGCGTTAGCTCCCGTACTTCCTCGAGTTACAGCACGTAGGCATGTCTTTACACTTCACCTTTGTGACTTAAAAATACAGCCTTGTCGTAAAGAGTCAAGTCATTCACCAAGGAACACTTCGACTTGTGTTGAGAGCTTTCCTGATTTTAATTTATTTGTTTGTAAAGCGGAGAAGACTCACAAATTACCTAAACAGCGAGCTAGCAACATACAGCTATGAAGGCAAATTGATATCAGCTAAGGTGAAGGGGACAAACGGGTGCAAGAGCAAGGAGATAACTTAATTTAAAAGTTTCTAGCCGAAACATAAAAAAAGTGTTAACAAAATCAAGTTTTATGTTGAAACAAAGTATTTTGATGTAAGAGTTTTCAAATAACTTGCAGATGATACCAGATTCGTGTCTGATATTACAGGGAAGTCATTGCATTCATTAAAAAAATGTCCCTAATTTTCACTGACCAACGTGAAAAGTTTTCATTCAGCACACAAAGTTTTATAACTTACTTTTGGAGAGTATTCATTCAATCTTTATTTAGACAGGTTAATCTCATTGAGCCTTGAAGACTCATTTACAAGAGAGACCTGATTGTAACAAAGAATGATAACAACAGCGACAACAATAGTCATAAAAGAGGGATACAGATTTTTTTAAACAAATTAAAGTAAGATGGTAAAAAAAAAAATCTAGATTATAAGATGAATGTGGAAAACTTAAACCAGGAACATGTCTGCATTTGTCCTTGCCAGGATAAAGCCCCCAGTATACTGTGCGTGATGCCCAGCGCCGCTGGACTCGCGTGTGCTGCGCGCAGGCTGTTCATATTCTCTGGAGTGCAGGCTCCAGCAGCTGCAGCAGGGCGGAGCGAAAAAAGACAGAGGGCTGCGCAGCGGTTTTCTGTGTTTATATGTTCATAAAAAGTTTTAAAAAATAAATTAAAAACAGGGAGCGCTTCTCCTTCAGCCCACACAGCAGACCTGCACACCAGGAAATATTTAGAACCTGGTGCAGCCTCGTTGGACATGACTTTAGTTCGCTCGTGAGAAATTCATTCATTCCTCCTCGGAGGAGGAGGAAGTGAATGGTGACAGCTTCAAGTGATCACTTGACTTTTGGCAAAAAAAAAACAAAAGAAAATGCCAGATCAGCGATGAAGAAGAGGAATTTAATACATTTGTGTCTCAAAACAGTCCGGTGCGAGGCAGTTTGTCAACGCGCGCGCGTAGGCGTAGTAAAATTTGAGCTTGGCGCGTTCACGCCCGTGATCAAAGGCTTGTACCGCGGCACTCACACGGCGTGCCGCGGCTCTCTGATTAACGCGCAGCTATACTGGGGCCTTAAGTGTCCTGAAGCTTCAGTGGTTAGACTGAAATTCAGTTTTCTTAACCTTTATACAGTACACCCAAAGATTGAAGTCACCGCAGATATATAGCCATTACCATTGCAGGTGGGGGGAAGTGTGTGAATAAAAACATAAAGGTCTATTGGATGATGTTTTTTGTTTTTGTTTTGTTTCTTGCACCTTCAGGAAAACCAAGTAACTTTTGTTGGAGCTATAATGTCCTAAATTATGCCCTGGTTATCACTCAAATTGAACTGAATTTTTTAAAGTTTTTGTAAAATACAAAAAAAACAAAACTTAACAGTTGGCTGTAATTGAAAATGTTACCCTGCCAGTAAGAACATCATAAATTCAGTGGTTGGAACCAAGATTACAGCCGAGTCAACATGCACGTTGGCATAATCAGGTTTTAATAAAGTACAGTGAGGAAAATAAGTATCTGAACACCCTGCGACTTTGCAAGTTCTCCCAATAAGAAATCATGGAGGGGTCTGAAATTTTATCTTAGGTGCATGTTCACTGTGAGAAACATAATCTGAAGGGGGAAAAAAAATCAGGAAATCACAATTGTGATTTTATTAATTTATGTGTGTTACTGTGTTATTATGTGTGTACTGTGTGCACTTATGTGTGTTAAATGTTTAATGTTTTAGTTTTAGAGTTGGTGTAAATTTTCATACTCTTATACCACTATGCAAAAACTCAGGACAGTGTTAGTTTTACTATTTTATGCTTATGTCAATTATTATATGTTTCAGTGTTTCAATGTTTAGATGTTTACTGTTGCACCGAGGGACTTAGAGAAACGCAATTTCGGTCCTGTGTATGTCCTGTACAGTACATATTGCAGATTTGACAATAAAGTTGACTTTGACTTTGACTTTGACTTACTGCTTCAAATAAGTATTTGAACTAGGGCTGAACAATTAATTGCATTTGCAATAATATCGCAATATGATAAAATTAGATTTTCTAATCGCGAAGGCTGCAATTTGACTGGTCACGTGACACAAATCTTTATCAACACTTAAAAAAAAAACACCACAAAGACATTTACGATGGTTGCATGGCTAGAATGACAACAACCAGTGCTTCAACTTCAAGTAAGCAAAGTACATCCCACTCGCAGGAAGTAGTAGAGGTTCCCTCTCCTTCAATGTGCGAGAGGTCACAGGTTTTTCATGATAACAAACAACAGATCAGTTCCAGCTGGACCAGTGACTCAGATCGGTTCACAGGAGGTTCTTCTGCCCCTGCCCCTCAGGTTGAAAACCTTGAGAGGAGCAGAGAACCACACAAGGTAGGTGTTCGCCCTCCAGATGAACCCAGATGGTCCGGATCGAACCAAAAGAGTTCTCTCATGGATCTCACTGTGGGTGAACTTCGAGAGATGTTGATGTCTGGGAACCGTGACCCTTTGAAAAGTGGTCTGTCCCGACATGTACCCACGAGAGGCGGCCCTCCTGCCCCTGCCCCTCGAACTGCACAGTTTGAGACATGCAATGAGTCACACATGCTCCAGATTATGGAAACGGCGCCTCCGCGCGAGATCGTGACTGAGGTTGTGAGTTGTTTGTCAAATGATTTGAATGTTACAGTGGTTGACCAAGCTGACACAACGTGTGACGTTGTCCTTGATGATAACACAAACAACGTTGTTCATCCTGATGTAGCGACGCGCAGCACTGTCTTTTGCAACAACTCGGTGCACACAGTTGACATCAACAACGTCAACACTGACATGAATGCTGACAGCAAACAAATTGCTGATGATCAGCGTACTAAAAGTCCAGATGCTGACAGCAAACACATTGCTGAAAATCCGCATCCTGAAGGTCATGAGGCAGACAGCCATCATGATGCTGACAGCGACGACGATTACACAGACAGAGTCACGCGTACACAGAAACGTGTGGAAAAGCCTGAACGGTTTCTGTGTAACTTTATAAGAAGGGGGATAGCTAAAAGAGCTTACCTGCCACTCACATTGGAAGGGGTCCTAGAGCAAGATGCACTCCTGGTTAGCGGCTCAGACGTGTCTGTCATGTCAGCCAAACTGTTTGAGGAGCTAAGGACCGCCGCTAACGATGTTGGCAGGCAAATACCCTTTGTGAAAGACACTTATGGTGATCAACTGGGCCTCGCAAAGACGAGAACAACCCTAATAGCCATGGTTCACATGCAGATTGGCGAGATGTCACTATACCACCCGGTATATGTGTCTGATCTTGACTCACTCCGGGCTCCATTTGTGGTTGGCCAAGATTTTATAAATCGCTTTGAAGCGATTATAAATTATGGCAATCAGACGATGTGGGCCACAGTGAGCAGTCCACTGCCATTCGTGGTACCTCCCAAGGTCAGGACACTGACTGTCTAACAACAGGTACCGCTGAGGTCACATGGGATTCCCCAACCGAGACCACAAGCCCGGTAAGTGAACCTTCATATACAGGTGAGACAGAGGAGACTCAACAGTTGGACCAGACTCTGGCCCATCACGAGGACCTCCTCTGCGAGCTGACACCTTCAGCACTCCCTGACCACTTCCTACCACAGGTAGAAGAAGGTGTGGAGATCCAAGAGTCCCACACCGATGACGCTGTACTGTCCTGTGGGGCAGGTAATTCGGCATACAGCCAAGCTTTCAGTGAAGTCTTGGTTCAAGGACATCTGAGCCCACGTAGTGACAGTCTACAACACGCTGACAGTCACTTGGACTTCATTGTTACTGATGTTGAGGACCCCTCCTCAAACAAAAGGGGGGCAGACTCACACTTCCTACCACAGGTAGAGGACGGTGTAGAGATCCAAGGATCACACACCGAGAACGCTGTGCTGTCCTCTGGGACAGGTAATTCAGTCATCAGCCAAGCTTTCTATGAAACCTTGGTTCAAGAGCATTTGAATCTAGAACTACTCAGAGATGACATAGTTCTTACAGACTCAAAGAGCACCTCTTCATTCATGAAGTGGGAAGACATACATCACAACGACAGAGACACGCCTGCGACGGCGCCGACAGTTGTGACACACCTGCATTACGCAGAAAGAGGTAAACGTACAGAGATACGTTGGCCGAAACCTATAAGGTTCCTGTACAAGGTTCCCCATAAACTGCGCGAACAGCTTAAACTAAACAATGGCATCCTAACTCGTGCCCATGGACGGACGTCCACACCCGTGTGCTTGGTCCCTCATGACCACAGGGGGGTGATGTTAGGCCATGCCCATGTCAAGGACAAAGATTTCAATAACCCCACAAACGACAAAGATCTCGCAAACTCACAGACTTCATGGGAAAAGAAGGTCGTCCAAGCACAGGATAGTAAATAAGCTTAAACAGTTTAAACTATTCTAGTTGCGAAAAGAAACCGTTCCAACTAGAACTTAGAAACGCTAAGCATAAAACCCACAACAAAAACTAACCTTAACAACCGTTTAAATCTGCAGGATTTAATTGACATCGGTTATAAAGCTAAGAACTGTTTTTCTTGTGTGTGACGTGGAATCTGACGACCAGAGTGAGTTTGACGTAGTGAAACGTTGTTTTTAGTTGCTTAATTGCTACTTTTGTGTTATTGAAGTTGTTATTGTTTTCTGAACACTCCCAGCCAAAAGAGGTTTTGATTGTTGATAAGTTGAAGACTTAAATGGATTTTAACTATGCCAACATGCTGTTCATTTTGTTAAAGATCTCAATCTTTGAAAAGTCATTGTAGATCAATACTACTTAAGGTACTATAATCTACACTGAACTCCCAATCATTTAGGTAGAACCGATTCGATCGTTTCTATTCTAGATCTATTCATTTTGATGAGTCTCGCCATAGACTTCAAAATTTTTAGGGATTACCAAATCTTGCGTCGTTCGTCTAAAAGACAACAGACATTTAGACCAAACTAGTTTCATTTTTATTTTAGTTTAACCTAAACTAATTAATGAATGGAGGAATAGTTTGAATGAAGAGGCCTTCGTTACAGAAGCCCTCCACATTTCTATAGGTATAGATCCCTATTTCTGATTTTTACAGCATTGATCCACCCCTTAATTGGTAATTGTAGCTGATCTAATCCATGATAGCTTACATACCAGGTGCATATAGGTAAGGCTTAATGTAGAATCCCAATCATAAGCCCACCTAAAACCACATAATTGCATGACACATTGAACCAGGGTGGCACCGACTGGAAGCCATCCAGCCTGCAACCTTCGATGTGGGGACCTGCTGATCCAACGTTGGTCTTCAACCTTCATCCAAGGCCCGCCTCCTCTGCTTCAATCGAGGGATCCCCTCTACATGCTGATTAAATTCCATTCTTGCTGATGAAATCAATAACCCCCATCGTTGTGGATTTACCGTTGTGGATTATAAGACTTTGTTTTCCAAGGGATCACAGACTCAGTTTTCCATGGGTTAACAGACTATGTTTTCCAAAGGATTGAAAGCTTACCGCAAAGGGATTACCTACGAACAGTATGGAATTTCCAAAAACATTATGGGAGTATAATTTTGAACTTTTTGATTTTTCTTTTTCCATTTGCTGGATTACATAGAGGTCAGAGACATTCGGTGGTATCCTTTCGTGTTGGAACTCATCTCCAAGGACAGGCGATGACTTCCAAAAAGGGGGACTGTAGTGATACACCTAGCCTCTGATATTTCTGTCTTGACCTTCAACTACACCTCTCTGAATCACTCAGTGTTACACTTGCTTGAACCTCAAGGAGACAGATGGACACTTATATATTTTAACAATTATTATGAATTAATGGACACTAATTAATCAGATTGAACTTTCTCTTTAATGTGTGTTAATTCAGAATTGATCAAACAGTATTTTTGTCATTTCAATGATGATTTTACTAAACTGGTATATTTTAAATATGACGAAGTTAAGAGAACATCTCAGAATGATCATGCTTTGAACTGTGTTCTCTGTGCAGAATAAGTGTTTAAAGTTGAAGGAACAATCCTTCGTATTTGTTTGAACTGTTTTTGTTTCAAAGGAAAAGTGCTAGACATAGCTTGCTTTCGGTGTCCCGTCCTTTCTAAAAACAATGAATCAGTTCTCAAAACAAAGTACTAACTTGTGCACATGCACCTGCATCTTCTCACGTATGTGTTCTGTGTATTGTCTACCCTATCATCTGTCACTCAAACTCACTCACTTGCAAAGTCAACCAATCAGCAGGAAGTATGTGACTAAGTCACACCCCCTTCTTAAAGGGCACTTCCTGGATTTTGTTTTTAGTTTTTGGAGGAGAACTAAGTTGCAACTGTTCTCTCTTCCCTGGAGAAAGCTGATAGACGGCCCGGTCATTGTGCCAACTCGACCCACGTCTCAGCTGAGAGTCGCAGCAAAGCCTTGCTGTGCCTCAACATTCATTTTCTGAAAGAATTTGTTTTCTGAAGTTTTACTTTGAAAGTCCAACCAGTGCGATTGGGGCCTGTTTCTGCCGGTGAATGCGTGCTCCCGCTCGTCTGACCCAGTCATACACGCACGAAGTCCTCTGGACGCTCACTGGACCACACAGTCCGTTAGTGTCCACAGACTTCTCAGTCCTCACCTCGCAAGACGTCTCGTCACCAGGTAAAGAGGCGTTGTCTGTATGCTGCACGTGTCGGAGGCTCAGCCTGATCCGTATGGGAAAGGTGCCACTCTGGTTATTTCAAATAATTAATTTCAGTTAACTTAGCTTTCATCTTCTTCCTCCTATTTCTTATTTTTCATAAGCTATTAATCTGTCAAGTTTTGTGCCAACAGTTAAGTTTTAATTGTCTGTTTGTTTTAATTTGAATTCTTGTCAACGTAGTTATTAAATCAGAGCTAATATCGATACAAATGTTAATGTAATTCTTGTGATAGTTTCAATAAAAGGTCTATTCTTTTGGTAGACCAACATAAATTGAAGTCTAAGCGTGAAATTACATTTCTTGTCTAATCACAGTAAAAACAACTTAGTATCGGAAAAAGGAAGAACTCGCTCTTTGGTGGCAGTTTGTGCAAGATTAAACTCTGCTCATAAACTGCGCATCTACAATAATAGTAAATCAGTAAGTGTTTAAATACCTTACTCTACATTTATTACTATTATTAATCTATTACAATGGTAATAGCAAAACATTTACATGTGTTACTAAAGTGGGTGCACCTGCTTTTGAAGTACCGGGTTTTTCGCTATATAAATTGCAGTTTTTGCAAAATTTGCATGCCCCATGACATATACGCCGAAGCAACGTATTTATGGATTTCCCCCCATATTTATAAACTAATTTTTGGCTGAGATACGACCGTTTTCATTCATTCTGACTGAAAAAAAAATGAACACTGCCATTTTCAGCTGCTAGATGACACTTGAGTAGTATGACATGCCGTTGTTTCACGTAATAGGTAAATGTGGCTATTAATGACACTATCAGCTTGCCATAGTCTGCCACCATCTTCTGCCTGGAGCAACCGAATCGTTGGTTACGTACTGTAACCCCAGATTATGTGAATGCAGGTGGAGCCCTTTAAGCCACGCCCTAGTGGGTTTACCCTTGCGCTTTGCGCCAATCACTGAAGACTTCTAGTCCACGCCCACCTGCCGTGGGCCCCGCCTCGGTCTGCTATATATTCTGTTGCTGACCGAGAATCGGCTCCCAATAAGGTAAAAAAAAAAAAACCACCAAAAGAGCCAGAGAGGCCCAGGGGCTTAAAGGGCTCCGCCTGCATTCATATAATCTGGGGTTACAGTACGTAACCAACGTTATATTTCATGCAGGCTGTCGCCCTTTAAGCCATGCCCTAGTGGGTTAAAGGCAAAGCAGGATATGGTCCATGCCTCACTGGGTCTGACTGGAACCAACAACCTGGCAACCTGTCTAGCAGGTGCGCAACCTGATACTGATGGTGAAAAATAACATCAGTAGAAAAAACAGAGTCAGAAGCAAGAACCACACGTTCGACTGACTCAGCTGTACGGTGTCGCCCATCAATAAAGACAGAAACGACTGTGTCATTTAATCAATAGTTTCATTGATAATGAAAGTTTTTACTCCATTACAACCTTGAAGACAGAAATGTCAAGGAGGAACTGGAGACATCTCGCAGATAAAAACGGATAAATGGAGTTACTGACGACCAGGAAGCTGCAGAGCAGATATCCTGTACCGACAGACCATTGACCAAGGCAGTGGAAGCCGCCATTCCTCGAGTGGAATGAGCTTTAATGTCCTCGGGAGGCTGCAACCCAGCAGAACTGTAAGCCTGGGAGATGGCCTCACACAACCAATGTGACAACGGATGAGGGGTCAAAGGTTGACACTGAGAGTCTTCTCTGAAATGTACAAAGAGCTTATCAGATTTACGTATTACGGCTGTGCGTCCTACATAACATCTGAGAGCTCAAACTGGGCAAGCAAGTGAAGCTGTTACTCCTCTGGTTAGAGTGAGGAGGAAGGCAAAACCCGTCCAGTGTGATGATCCTGGATTTGAATGAAGACGTTATGACCTTAGGCGTGAATATTGGAATAGGCCTAAGTTCAGCAGAACTCCCATCTCCTTGTATTTTTAAGAAGGAAGGAGAAACTGACAGTCCAGAAAGGTCACTTACTCTTTCAGCTGACGTAAGAGACAACAACAGAGCTGTTTTAAATTACAGGAACTTTAGTGGAACCTCATTTAGAGGCTCAAAAGGATCCTTATTTAGTGCGTTCAACACAGTAACCAGGTCCCATAGAGGAGCCAAGGACCGTGAAAACGGGCCTAAGATGGCGAACACCCCTCAAAAAACGTTTCATTAGGGGATGGTTAAACACGGTTCTATCATTAAACCCCTCATGAAATGATGAAATTGCTGCAGCATACGTTAATGGTGCTAAAAGCCAAATTTCTGTCTAGCAATAGTTGTAAGAAGACAAAATAGGACCCAAGTGACATGAACATGGGTCCAGATGTGTGTCCACGCACCAGTGCTGAAAAACAGCCCACTTTGAAGCGTAAACAGTTATTGTAGACTGTGCATGTGAGCCCTGAATGGTTCCAATGACATCTTTAGAGAACCAAGGTTTTCTAGATGCTGTCGTTCAGCATCCAAGCCCACAGATGCTGGTCTAATACCGGAGGGCTCCTTATTGCACCCCCTGCCTGCCGTAGAGCATCGTCTCTCCAAGGAGGTCTCCAGGAGCAGCCTGTCAGCTGCTACAGGATGGAAACCATGGTGTGTTCACGCTCTCTGGAGCGATCAGAACGACTGATACTCCCTCCTCTCACACTCTTTCCAGCAGTGTTGATAGCAGAGGAACTGCTTAACTCAATACCCTCGGCCACGGATTGTGAGCAAAGCGTCCATCCCCAAAGGGGGGGGGGGCTGTCGAGGGGACTCAGGGAGAACAGGGTGCACTGTGATTTCTCTTGCGTCGCAGACAAATCACTTCCTCCCCGAACCTGGTCCAGATTTTAGGCACCAGGTCCGGGTGTAACGTCCGATCTCTGTCCAGAGGCCCCCCTCTCGACATGATGTCGGCACCTCTGTTTAGCACACCTGGGATGTAAACAGCTCTCAGTGATCTGAGGTGAATGTTTGCCCAGCTAAAACAGCTGGGCTGAGCGAACCCCGCCCTCGCGGTTTTAAGTAAGCTGCGGCTGTTATGTTGTCCATGTGTACGAGGACATCCTGGTGATGAAGCATGTGCACAAAGTGTTTGAAAACCTTGTGTATTATTAATAACTCCAACAGGTTTAAGTGGTGAGACGTGCCCACTGCCTGAGACTGACATGTCCTCCCCCAACCGGAAAGAGACGCATTGGTAAAGACCGCATTCCATGACGTGACTTTGCCCAGGGAAACCCCCTCTGTCAGAGTCCTGGGATTCCCCTACAACACCAAGTCCGTCCTCACAGACAGAGGACCGTGAGCTGGTGCCTTTTGTGGCGTACAGTGTCTATTTTCTGACGAGTAAACCACCTGTGTTCAAACGTAGTTTTACCACTGTGTGGCCAGCGGCCCTCATTCCTAACATCCGCATAATTGTGATCGCGGACACCGAAGTGTGTGACCGGACGGACGCGGTGGAGGAGTGACGTCAGCGAATCTGTTCTCTGGTTCAACAGAATGGCTGTCATTGTTAATAAGCATAAGTTGACACCCAGAAAAAGTATCTGTTGAGCCGATGAAATAAAGTTTTTCTCCAATTTATAGCGGAGCCTCAAACAGGTCAGATGACTCACCAGAATCTCCGTCTGTGTTGCTGCCTTGAATGAATGAATGCCTCCATTTTGGATTCAGACAGTAGCAACAGATCGTCGATTTAATACTGTACATGACTCGGAAGCCCCTTGAACGCAGCATTTGTAACGTTGCTTCAGCGACGCAAGCGCATACCCGTATGGTAGGCGATTGAACTCGTAACAGGTTCCCTGAAAGGTAAACCTGAGGAACTTCCTGTGTTTTGGGACGATAATTGTCTCTGAGATCGATTAGTACCATCCAGTCCCCTGACGTCACGTTTTCGAGAACGCGCTTCAATGTTAAATATGAAAAGGACGTTTCATAATGCAGTCGCTGAAAATAGACAAGGGTAAAATCGGTCTGAGATCCCTTGATTTCTTGGAAACTAGGAAATATTATGGATAAACACCGTTCATTTCGTCGTCCGAAGGAACCCCGGAAATGATGTAATTTGCCAAAAGTTCCTGTAGTTCCAATCTTAGCGCCGTCCCCTGTGCAGGAGACGAGAGCTTCGTCTCCAAAACTCTGTTGAACCTGGGCGGTTACAAACTGCAGAGTGTAAACGTCGCAAACCAGACGCCGTAACCATTTGTTCAGAGAGCAAGTTTGCAGCCAAACCGCTCTGTGATCTGTCATGGGGGCAACCATCTTGTTCTGTTGCCTGAGTAGACATAATTTGGCCTCTACTGCCACCAAGTGGACAGAGTTCGCGGTGGCCCAAGGAAGGCTGGTCTGAAAAGGAACGTTTATTGCACGTCGCCTCACGAGTGCAGCACTGACACACGTTTGAATCATGTGAGCATGAGAGACGTCTGTTTTGAGACGGGTCAGAGAGACATTACCTGTGGCTTGACTCGATGTTGAAGAATACAGAAATGTCCTGGCTGGAACAATGTGTCCAGGTCAGGCTCATGAAAGTTAACTGTGTTAACAAGTGCAGATGTTTGTCTGACATGACTGTACAGTGCATCGCTGTGTGCCTGTAGACAGTCACGTACGCCTGCCCCCGTCTTCGCATGGGGAGGCGGGGCTGGAGTGGTTACCGGGGGAACATCGAAACCACTCGTAGCTCGGCTTTGTGTGAAATAATTTGTTTTGTTTGTACTGCACGAACATGGAGATGCATGCAGCCGTGCACACGGACCTCGGAAGAGGCAACCAGCATGTCTGAATAACAAACACTGTTTTCAAAGACAGAATCTTTATTGTCAGAAAACAAAAAAACTGCTGAAGTCATCCCCTCCACTCCGTCACTTTTTAAAACATGTCTCTTTTAGCACTGTGGAGCTGGCTGGCCCATGGGGTCTGCTGACGACCCTTGCCTCTGGAGCTCCCGGCCCGCTGGTAATAGTGAGTCGGGTGTCCTTTGGACGGAGCTGGGGGCACAGCGAAGGTCTGTGATGGGGGTGAAAGTCTCTACACGCTGCAGTTTTTTCTCACCTGCTGGAGCGCGTCCGTGGATGAGCGTAGCTGCTTGAACACGATCTGGTAGTGGTCACTGAACAGACCCTGTGCTGAGACCGGACCCTGATGTTAAAACTTCCTCCGTGACGGAAAGAGACAGTTTGAACAGACTTTTCGTTGGAGCAACGTGGCCCACGCTCTGATCCGAGAGGAGCAGGTCGTAGTGCCCCGCACAGGTTGGTGATCGCGTCGAGAGCTGCTCCAGTCTTCTCGTGCATTCGCTCCCGCCCGACTCAGAACGCCGGGAGCGTGATGTTTATCTATCGCGCACCAACCTGAGAAGCACACCTGTGGATGTGTTCCTGCATCTTTGTGGCGAACTGACTTGCAGGTACGGGCGGTGTGACGGGCTTCCCCACATGTTGTGGCTGTCAGTCCAAAAACCCGCGGACGAGCTCTGCTCCACTCTCTGCCGCAGCAGGGAGAGGATATCCTGGACGCACGGCCAGGGCATCTGCGCCTGGTTCACCAGCATCGTAGTGAAAGGTCCAACCAAGAGCAGCGTCGAAGACGCCTGTGTGGTACCTTCAGGGACCGTCATGGTGCACGTCCGCTGCCCACCTGATGATGTCGGGCAGCGCGTTGGCCAGGTTGATCTGAGGACCTTACGTGACCGTGTCGGGCTCCGGCTGTCCCTCACCTTCAGGAGACGGTGCCCTGCTGCTGCAAGACTCCTCCGTGTCTAAGCTTGCGGGTCACTGGGTCCAGATCTGCTGGTGGGCAGGCTGGTACCTGCACGTTGGTCGTGGGGGCCATGTCCACCACGGCATCTCCCTCGGTGGGGGGTAGGATCGGTTCCACGCACTTCAGAGAAGTGGGGCAACACGACGGCTAGCACCTTCCAGCTAGGGAATGAAGGGTGAGACCGGACCTGAATCCCCAGCGGGGGACAGGTCGGCCTTGCTAGTTACCTCCGTGGACGCGTAATCCCCCTTCTCTAGGAACCACATGGAGGGGGGAAGCGACCACCATCGGCTGAGCCTCCGCTGCCATTCGGCCAACGAGGTCGAACCGGAGCTCCTTCTAGTCCTCAGACAGGAGCTGGCAGGCGAGACACTCCGGGTGCTGAACCACTACCTGCTGTGCATGTTCGGTCCAATGCACATCTCGCAGGCAAGATGCTTGATGGCCTGCAGCATGAAGCCGGGTTTGCATCCTGTGCATTTCCTAAGGATCTTCTGGAATCCATCGTAGAAAGAAATCTTCTGAATCATATGGCTTGAAAATTTTAGGGAGCCGATTCTCGGTCAGCAACAGAATATATAGCAGACCGAGGCGGGGCCCACGGCAGGTGGGCGTGAACTAGAAGTCTTCAGTGATTGGCGCGAAGCGCAGGGGTAAACCCACTAGGGTGTGGCTTAAAGGGCGACAGCCTGCATGAAATATAACAGCTTCATTCCACTGCGCTGCAATGACGAAATGAATCTGATTTGACCGTCAAAGTGTATTTGTTAAGTAAAAGTTCAACTGAGACACACTTTTACTATACAGTCGAGCTAACAAATAATTGTTTTAGGTGGTTATCTTGTTAAATTTTGAAGAAATGCACAGTGATTCACCCTCTGCATTTTCATATTTACGCCTATCGGCTTTTGAAAATGCAGGACACACCTTTACTGTACAAAGTAATTTTGAGCAAACAAATAAGTATTTAAGTGTTAATCTTGTTAAATTTTGTTAAAGTCCTCCCGTGCACGTCCCATGGCCGCCATTTTGCAGCCCATTGATTTTTGGCACAGCACTGAACCACATTTCTGGGTTCAGCCCACATTTCTGGTTTGTCAGTGGTGATGCATAATAGATGCAATGTATACAGCAAAGAGAGATAAGAGATAAGAGATTTATTTATTAACATTGCACCGTAATACAACGTGATTATGTAGCATAGTCGTCCGGAAGAGGGAAGAGTAACATATTTATGGATTTTTCCACTTTATTAGACATATTTGGACTGATGTGATTTATAGGGCGTGAGATGTGTATGGCAGAAAATACGGTACATTACAGGATTTGCGATTTAATAAATTGTATTCATCCAAAAGTACTTAAAGTAAAGCAATTACGATACATGGGACTTTAAGCACAAGGTGACAAGGCAGACAAGTCCATCCATCCATCCATCTTCTTCCGCTTATCCGGGGTCGGGTCGCGGGGGTAGCAGCCTAAGTAGGGAGGCCCAGACTTCCCTCTCCCCAGCCACTTGGAGCAGCTCCTCCGGGGGAATCCCAAGGCGTTCCCAGGCCAGCCGAGAAACATAGTCCCTCCAGCGCGTCCTGGGTCTTCCTCTGGGTCTCCTCCCGGTGGGACGTGCCCGGAACACCTCACCAGGGAGGCGTCCAGGAGGCATCCTAACCAGATGCCCGAGCCACCTCAACTGGCTCCTCTCGATGTGGAGAAGCAGCGGCTCTACTCCGAGTCCCTCCCGGATGACTGAGCTTCTCACCCTATCTCTAAGGGAGAGTCCAGCCACCCTGCGGAGAAAACTCATTTCAGCCGCTTGTATCCGAGATCTTGTTCTTTCGGTCATAACCCAAAGCTCATGACCATAGATGAGGGTGGGAACGTAGATCGATCGGTAAATTGAGAGCTTTGCCTTTTGACTCAGCTCTCTCTTCACCACGACAGACCGGTACAGCGCCCGCTTCACTGCGGACGCTGCACCTATCCGCCTATCGATCTCACGCTCCAGTTTTCCCTCATTCGTGAACAAGATCCCGAGATACTTAAACTCCTCCACTTGGGGCAGGACCTCCTCCCCGACCCGGAGAGGGCATGCTACCCTTTTCCGGCTCAAGACCATGGCCTCGGATTTGGAGGAACTGATCCTCATCCCGGCCGCATCACACTCGGCTGCAAACCGCTCCAGTGAAAGTTGTAAATCACGAACTGATGAAGCCAGTAGGACCACATCATCTGCAAAAAACAGAGAAGCGATTCTAAGGTCACCAAAACGGATCCTCTCAACACCTTGGCTGCGCCTAGAAATTCTGTCCATAAAAGTTATGAACAGAATCGGTGACAAAGGGCAACCTTGGCGGAGTCCAACTCTCACCGGAAACGAGCCTGACTTACTGCCGGCAATGCGGACCAAGCTCTGACACCGGTCGTACAGGGACCTAACAGCCCTTATCAAAGGGCCTGGTACCCCATACTCCCGGAGTACCTCCCACAGAACCCCCCGAGGGACGCGGTCGAATGCCTTTTCCAAGTCCACAAAGCACATGTAAACTGGTTGGGCAAACTCCCGCAGACAAGTAACAAACCTAAAACTTGTATCAACAAAATAAAAAACAACTGGACTGGATAAGATATGTTTAATAATGATGAAGTAAAACATAGTAAAGGTTCAATTTAAAATCAAGTCATTTAGCATTTTTGAGTTAGAAAGATGACTAAGCGGGTTGGGCCGGATCTTGGATGTCGGCTCCTCTCCGCCCCAGAATGAATGGGCCTACCTCATGGGTTTGGGTGTGGGCTTCCCCATGTAGGGGGCAGGTACATGTCTTGGACCTGGGGGGTATGGAGTGCGTATCGGGAATATGAATGGAATGACTGGTTATTGTATGTCTTTGAGTGAGTGAGGGTGAGGGTCAGAGTCAGAGTACTTTTATTAACATTACACAAGTTTGCACCAGTACAGCGTGAATATGTACGCACAGTCATCCGGAAGGGGGCGAGTGTGTGAAGCTGCTGCTATCAGACCACATAAGACATCATATCACATTATGTTCTTCAGCGCGGCCTCTCCCATCCATATCGGGATGAAGGTCAAAGGTGTGAAAACAAGGAAAGAACCATGAGGGTCACAGCGTTGGTATTAAAAAAAGATGTATCACATTTTGTCTTTCATGACACCATATGAGACAGAAAAAACTATACCAGAAGCACATTTAAGACAATCACATGTTGCATTTTGAGACTGAGGCAGTGAGATTTCTGTCCATGAGACATTCCAGATAGCAAACAGTTCTGAGGTGAAACCAGCCGGCCTCCGATAACGCTCATAGAAAAGTTCTCCGGGGGGGGGGGGGGTAGCGATAGTGCAGCTGTTTGCCTCAGAAAACACGTCTCAGGAGAAATTTGACATCCAGCCTTTTTCCAAGGCTGTTTAGGGTAAAGTCAGATAAGGATTACAAATATTTTTCACTTCAGGCAGACAGTATAATTCCTTCAGCCTTGAGTCCTGCTGGGCAACTCTGATATGGTCCAATTTGGGACTTTTTCCTCTGATCCAAGCTGTGGCCCTTAGATGTTGACCACCAGCGTCCAGAGTCCCAATCCGAGCAGATGATCTGCGATCCTCAGAGATTGTGTTCACCTTCCGGATTAGCTCGTAAACAGCTGATTTCCGAGGTCACGGCGCAGATCAGATCTGGTGCTCCAGCATTAGGTCCTGCTGAAACTCTCCCTAATTTGCCGATAGGCTAGTGCTCCACAAAACGCCAAAAAAAGCAAAGCGTTGCCATCTTAATCCAATTTAATCCAGATTTTTCACATTCCCTCAGAGCACACAGAGAGCGAGACGGCACCATTCCATCGAATCCATGGCGTATCCTCTCGTTTCGTCTGCGGGGATGGGCCGGCTCCCCCGTGCCTTGCCTTTTGTTGAAATCTTTCAGTAGAGTTGATTTCCCATACCACCCAATTCATCTTAATCTTCGTTCGAGGTGCTTCATGAGAAGCTGCAGACAAGACAAAAAGCAGCAGCAGCAGGGGGGGGGGAGGGGGGAGGAAAGGAGAAAGGCGACTGCCTCCTTCAGAAGCCAGAACAGAAAGAGGATGAGGGTGGGTCTATGTGATTGTGTCTGTGTATGAATGACTATTTGTCAGGCCGGGACTTCAACTGCCCCCTCTTTGATACAGCTGGGGCTGCTTGGTGTCACGTCCCTACCACGCAGCCCTCTAGTGGGGTGTGCCTTTGCCTGCTGGCACGCTTGGGGCCCTCGGTGTCGGGGTGGGGCGCTTGGGCGTGTGTCGGCTCGGCCTGCTAACTGCCTGGTGGGGCTTGTGTCCTTTGGTCCTGTTGGGCCTGGGCCTGAGGGGTGTGCGTCCTTGGTGCCCGGGCCTTGGTGCCTAGTCCTGGAGCTACGTCGGTGTAGCGGGTTTTGGCGAGGGCCTGTGAGTATGTCGCTGTTGGCTCTGGGTGGTCATTGTGTGTAGTCGCTGGTGGGGCTCTTCCGGTTCTCCCCTATGGTCGGATCTGGGGGGTGGACGAGTGGTTCATCCTGTTTAGGTGGCCCTGGGGGCTCCGTGCTCGGGGTCCCTGTTGGGGCCTTGGGCTCTGGTCCCCTCTTTGTCTGCCTCGGGTCTTGGGGGTCGGGTCTCTGATGCTTCGCGGTCACTATTGAATGTTCTTTTAGAGAAGCCTTATACACTTATGCATGCTCATAACCACACACAAATAGATGCAGGGATACACATGCAGGTATCGTATGTAAATATGTAGATGTGCATGTAACTGCATATGCATGTATATGTACTGTATGTAGGTATAGGTATATATATTTATAGAAATCTACTGCAAAGCCATGAATATTCTAAGTCTTTTATACATGTGTTTTGTTATTGTGTTCTGTCATGTTCTTTGCAGGTTTGCGGGCGGCGGTCGGGTGTGTTTGCCTTGTGCTTTCTGTGTGTATTTGTTATGTTTTGTGGTCTTGCTTTCCGTCTTTCCTTTCTTTCTATCCTATTTTTTTTAAAAGAAAGATGACTAAACAGTACTTAAAATTATGTTAATGAGTAAAATTGGATGAAATTTTGTCTAAAAGTTGAAGGTTATTTTTTTATTTTATTTTCTTTTTTTTTGTATAAATAAATACAGATAGATGTGAAGATATTTGTGTCAAAGCACAACCTGAAAAGCCTTATGTTCCTATGATGCATTAAATAAACAAGTTTTTATGTTTTTATCTTTTTTAATCTACTAATTATTTATACAGGTACCTATATAAATATAGTTTGTATTTAATAATTATTTTACCATGAAACCCAGAAAAGAAGACGATAGTAAAGATAATGGATGGTTGGACCTTTATATTCTATTGTTTTCAGCATTGTTAGCCTAATTCCATAAAGTTATTGTGTTTTTGTTGAGGAAATTAATGCTAAAAGTACAATATTGACAGCTGCAAATTAGGTGATAAATATTCTGTCGGATGTTTTGACATCAAATCAATCTTTTCAAGCTGTGTTGTGAGCTCAGTAACAACACATTGCTTCCTGGGATTTCTGCCTGACTTGAGTTGTGCCTCTTACAGAGTTTCAGTTGTTTTCTGTGCTGTAAAAAGGTGTAAGGATGAAAATGCCTGAACTGCATACAGTTTGAAGATATTCAAAGCTAAATGAGGACTACACTCAGTGTTGAAATGACATATTGCTCAGTGGGATGCTGAGGTAGTCAGCAGCCACTACAGGAACTACAAGCTTACCGGTATTAGTACACTAAATACAAAGGAAAGTAATCAGACATACATTAACATAATTAACACATGTGTTGCTATATACAATATACATAAATAATAGGTGTAGTGCTCAGAGACTGAAGCCATGTGTGAATCAGAAGCTACTTCTATAATCTATTCGTTTATTTTTTTCCTGCATTTTCCGCTATGTGGGGCATAATTTGTAAAGCAATACTGGAGCGCAAATAGTGGGTAGGCTGACTGTGGGGTGTCTGGGCGGGGGCTCTGGGGGTCCTCCCCGAGAAAATTTTGAATAATGTAAATGCAATTTCTGGCATTTTGGCTACATTTACCTACATTTGTAAACACTCTACTTCTGTCAAGCATCCTACCCCCACCACTTGAGCCAAATATTTTCCGCTGAATCCACTGTCCAACTCCATATGTGAAACCTCCAGGTGCCTCCTTTGTTTGTTCATTGTTGCTGCCTGTGAGCTCCTGCCTGTGTACGCCTGCCTGGTTAGCTCGGCACTCACCCCCACCACTCGTTTAGGGTCGGGGGTATTTTTTAAGGGTAGAGGCAGAAATGGTTACTTGAAGGGGCAGCTCATATGTGATATTGAGAAGTCGTAAGTGGCTGTTGTGTTTAAAATGAGTGTTTATGTAATTATTTTCAGTTTACATATCCATTATAAGTTTTATTCATTCAAGGCAGTCATATTTGTTCCTAACTGTATTATTAGTAAGCCTGAGAGTTACCCGATCCAAGCAAACAGTTACCGGAACGCCCCCTGTGAAAATAAGAGAGCTCCAGTTCCTGTTCCAGCAGGATCGGGCTAAAATTAAGCACTGTTGTTATGAACACAGATATCCAACAACTAGTAAAGGCATATCATATTGAAAGTATAATATTTGTAAATTCAGTGCATTCCTAGCACATCCTGATCGATAGTTTAACAATCAAAGAACCCCCCCCCCCCAAAAAAAAAACAAAAACAAACAAACAAACAAACAAACAAACAGACAGTTTCTTCTTAATCCACTTCCTTTTGAATCAGATTGAGCATTGGATCACTGAAACAAAATTTAGTAGACAAAATTGAAATATGCCTCCAGGAGTTAATAAAAATATTCAGTCTAAAAATAAAACAATGTTTGAACAATACATATATTCTGACAATACCGTACAATGGGCGGTTGTGGCTGAGTGGTTAGAGCAGTCGTCCTACAACGTGAGAGTTGGGGGTTCAATGATCAGTCACATGCCATAGAGTTCCTGGGCAGGACACTGAAACCCTCATTGCCTCTGATGTTTGTCCCATCAGTGTATGAATGTGATATAAAGCACTGGTTGTTCTCTTTAGAATGATGTGCTCAATTAGCTTTGTAGAGATCTAGTGGTGTGCTGTATGAATGGATAAATGAGGGCACAGATTGTGCTTTGAGTATCTTGATAAGATAGAAAGGCGCTAACCCTATATAAGTACAGTACAGCCCATTTACCATTTACGACGGACTGCATTTAATAAGCCTTGCTGACTATTCCTGTTTGAAAATTAATCCTAGCTCTGTGAAACTTTTATTGCATTTATGAAAATGTTTTCTCTATTTAGACATGTATAAGACCAAGTTAATTAACACTTAAACCTGCCCTTGATTAAACAAGTTGACTGCATAACACAAAATGCAAAACCTTTCTTGTATTCTTGAAAGCATAAATAAAAAAAAGACTACTTAACTAAATGTCCCAGAAGTCACTTTATCCTAAATAAACTATTGATGTTACCCTTAGCGTTGTAGCCAATATGTTATTAAAAATGAGCTGAATGAATGAGTGAACATGCTTAAAGGTAAAACTCCTAAGCAGCCAACTAATGTCACTGCTTGATTTATCTGTTCTTACATTTCTTGCCTGGTTACATTTAAAAAGTAATTTATCTTTTTAATTTTTTTCTTCCATTTTGATTATGCATTCTGTCTTCAGTAACCTGACATGATTTGCAATGCACTCCACGGCAGGGAAATCTGTTTGATGTTCAGATTGTTTCAGGCTGTAAATTGTCACTGTCCTGATTAAACGTCATTTGGTTCCCTGAACAAATTTCCAGCTGCCAGTGATGGTGAAGATCTCTCAGTTTGCTCACAGTAAAAGATGACAATGTCAGCAAGTGTTTCCAGGAATCTTCGACGCTTTGATTCTCTCAAACTGTAGTATGGCTCCTTATGGGAACCATTATGTTAACAGCAGAAGACAGGAAGGACGGATGCATTCCTGTGTGAAAAATAACACAAGGTGAAAAACAAAAAAATTAAAACAAGAAAAGATGTAAAGAGACTTGTCAGCTTAAATCACTGTGCATGCTTTGAATATGTAACAAACTGCAATAATAATGTTACCATACTATGTGTGTTAAGTCTTCTACAATATGTGTTAAAACAATGGGAGACATCAATGGGAGACTTGGCTTTATAAGAAAAATAGAAGCTCTGCATGATTTATACAACTAGAATTACTGCATGGTCCTATCCCTTCATCTGCTGTAACACTGGAGTTGACATTTTCTTCTCCTTATGCTCCTAAGTTTGGCTGATAACTCATATCCAGAAAAGTATTTTTGTAGACCTTTATGATGTCAAAGTGAAATTAAACCAGAAGCCCTTGGCAATATGGTATCCTCCTTTTATCATTTTATTCTAACTCATTTGTGGGATATTCGGTCAAAATCAGCACATTAATTTTTAAGTTGCAGCCATTAATGTGTTCTGTGATGTAATAGGAATTGAACATTTTTGACTTAAAATTTCTTCTTCAGTTCAAAACAGAGCTTGTGACAAACGTCATTAAATCACATGAAGGTGTCAATGAATAGTGTGTGAATGGAGCTGAAATCCTGTTTTGACCAATGCACTTTTCACAACAGAATCTGATTTATTAACCATTAAATCCAAACAGAATGTTCAGTAAATTTTCAGGAAGTTTCTTCAAGGTTTTTATAAGACAAAACATCTGGATTTAAATTATCATCCCTTGAAGGAATAATAATAATGTGTGATGTATTTAGGCAGTAGCAGATGCTTTTATTTAAATAGACTCAGGAACAACAATTAAATTTCTGAACAGAAAAGAATCAGGCATGTGCATTGATGTGCTAAATGGCTTTAAATGTAAGCAGCATTTGTTGAAGGAATGCATAACATGCCAACATTTTATACAAGGATATAGCCATGTTTACATGGACATAAGTAATCAGATTAAATGGCCATTCGTAATAAAAAATGTGTCATGTAAACGCCCCATTCGGATCTTCTTTTTTTTTAAATTCAGCTCAATCCGAAATAATTTGTAATCAGAATGAGATGGGTGGTTTATGCCGATTCATAATCCGAAAGGCATGCGTTCATTTTTTTCCTATCGTGAAATCTGAAAGTTATGCACCATAACTCATGTTCCCTGAAGGAAGGGAACGAGGTGCAACATATGCTATGGGAATTGCGCCCCCGCACGATTACCTGAAGGAATACATTCACGCTTTTACGGCCAGGGCCCATCCATCTTTCTCCAAAATTGCACTTCACCAAGCTTTCAGCATTGAAAAGGGCCAGTTATGTTGCACCTCGTTCCCTTCCTTCAGGGAACATGAGTTGTTGGCCAAGATGGTGTAGAGGCAGGGCTGCCGACTTGGGACCCGAAGGACACAGGTTCAAACCCCGGCCCCGGCCACTACACACCTTGGGGTGTCTATGAGTGCACATCTATTTCCCCAGCTCCCCGGGCGCTTTCTATGGATGCTCACTGCACCACCTGGTGGTGGTTGGGTTAAATGCAGAGACGAATTTCGTCTTGTATGGGAAACATACACAGATGACAAAAATGTGACATTTATTTTATTATTATTTTATCGTGCATAACTTTCAGTTCCCTTTCAGTCATGTTCTGTCGGTGCAACATATTTGCTATGGGAACGTAATCCATTCACGCCCTTGAAATGCTCAGTAAAATGCATGCTAAGGTGAACGACTGCCTCTGATCAGTAGGCATCCCAAGGTTACTTTCTACTGAACGTTAGAAAGAACAACCTGAGTGACGTCACCTGCAGTAACATCCAAACTGTAATGCCTTGCAAAAGTATTCAAGGAGCTCCAATTCGCAACAGCGCAGATGTCTGCAACTGGTATACCCTTGAACAATGACCAGGAAGTGGCAAGGCCCCTAGTGGAGTGAGCGTGCACTCCAGAGGGTGCCTGCTGACCTTTACTACTGTAGGCCCTCTTAATGGCCTCAGTCACCCAATGTGAGAGGCGTTGTTTTGATAGGGCTCTCCCGGTAGCAGGTGCTGCAAAGCAGACAAACAGTTGGTTTGTTCTTCTCCATTCGGCTGTTCTCTGCATGTAGGTGCGTAAAGCCCTCATTGGGCAGAGAGCCTGTAGCCTTTCCTTATCCTGTCAGGACAGAGGCAGGTGGAAAAGAGGAAAGATCAAAGTCTAGACTCCTATAGTTCAAGGTCCAGACCTTGGGGGTGTATGCGGGATTAGGCCTCAGTGTGACCTTTGACCCGTCTGGGGCGAATCTGGTACACATTGGATGTACAGATAATGCATGGAGGTCACCCACGTGTTTCGCCAAGCAAAGTGCCAGGAGTAAGGCCGTTTTATAAGATAGTCGATCTATCGTAGTCTCACTCAATGGCTCGAATGGGAGGTCGCATAGAGCCCCCAAGACCAAACCGAGGTCCCAACCAGGAGTCAGGATCCTGCTGGGTGGTTCAGATTGAAGGACACCCTTCATAAATCTTATTATGATTGGGTATGCTCCATGTGTCCTGTTTCCCCAGCCTTCATGAAAAGCAGAAATAGCTGAAAGGAAGACTTTAATTGTTGAATGAGAACGACCCTTCTCCAAGAGATCCTGAAGGAAGGTCAAGATTTGGACCAGGTGGCATGCATAAGAAACAATATTTCTTTCTGAGCACCAGGCCTCAAATATACGCCATTTTTGGGCGTATAAAGATTGTGTTGACCCTACACGAACATTCTGTATGGTTAATACCACGTTTTCCAGCAGGCCTGTCACCATCAGCCTGTTTCTTTCAGCCAACAAACTGAGACTTCTGGCAGTTTTTGGCCTGGGTGGCCGCAGCGTCTCCTCTGGTTAACCAGAGGCCAACAGCCCCTGGTTGTCCACCAGGTTCGGGAGGAGGCAGCTTGTCCCTGAGTTGTCCTGCTCAGGGATAATTGAGGACGGGTCCAACCTGTCATCTCCATTAGACAGTTTTGGAGGAGAATTGTTCTTATCCTCCTCCAAATTATGGGGCTGCAGACCACGTAGGCGAGTAGACCTCGTTACTCCAGTCCTTCTAGTGGAGTGGCCTCAACCATTGGCCCTTGGTTTCGATGAAGCTCTGGTGCCAGGCAAACTGACCGGATCCCAAATTAATTTGAAAGACAGTTTTGGATCAGCACGTAGAGGTGGTCACGTGCTACCTGACTGCTACATGAGTTTTGCGTGTCTCTCGTTAATAACAAAGGAGCATCCGCCACACAAAAGCGTGAGGGAGTTCCTTTCAGTCTTAATGATAAAGAGTGCAGTTCCCCTTGAACAATAGGAAGAGGAATCTTGTTATGTTCAGACTTGTTTTTGTTTGCAGCCAGCTTAAGCTGTATGAGGGTGCCTGAAGCGGCCCCCGCGTCGAGAGACGTTGTCGACTCGGCTCCTTGAGCTGCGGCCACGTCACGTACCCGTCTGTTTGGTGTATTGGCTGTCTCGCCTTTGATAATGGGGCGAGAGCCTAAACACGTGACCCTCCTCATTTACCTCTGTAAGGGGCAAGGAGGGTGTTTACAGACGCCACTGTGTCTGCTCACCGCAGATGAAACAGAGGCAATCTGTCTGGGCTTATTAAATATTCTAACACCCTGTGGGTCGTGAGGGAGGGGGGGAGAAAAACCACCTCCCTTTATGACGGCATGCGGGTCAGAAGGACCTGCTTTGCTGAAGTTGTATGTTGTTGGGGGGTTTTTTTGGAGTCAGTAAAACAGAGAATTACTGTTTCATGATTTTATTTGTGCTTACGTGGCATGACGTATATGATTTTAAGTCACTCACAGCAGAGAGGGCATGATTGGTGCATGCTGAAAATAAACCAGCTTTTTGTACTGCGTTACAAATAAAGTCTGGGTTTAGGCGGATCCTTCCTGTTACCACGTGGGCGGGTGACTGTGTAATGTGAAAACGTGAGCCTGGTTCATCAGGCCCGTTTCTGTCTGTCATCGCGACTCGCCGAAGAGGCCCTGTGTTTGGACATTTGGCGAGGGACAAACCTGTTCTTGCTCCAGGCGTGCTCGTTACGAGGAGGGCCCGAAGGGGGTCTCTGCCTGGGCTCCTCCTCGTACGCTGGCCGCTTTTGCGGTGGGGCACGCGTCGTCGAGTGGTGCCTGGACTGGGCAGGTCTTCCCCCCGCATTTTCTCTTGGGGGGGCGAAGCTTCTACGGGGGATCCCCACCCGGAGAGCCTCTGCCTGTTTGCGTCTTTGGTCCAGTTTCGTCTGAATCCGTTCCAAAGCTTTTCCAAACAGCCCTTCCGGCTGTATCGAGTGATGGAGAAAAGGCACCTTTTGTCCCTCGGGTAAGTCTGTCAGTGTCATCCAGAGATGGTGCGTCGCAATGACCACCTCCGCCATCCCTCTGCCTTGAGCAACCGTAGCAGTCCCCATCATTTGGAGCACGAAGTCAGTTGTTCTGCGGGCTTCCTCCAGCAATTCGGCAGCCGCCTGCTTGTCCGTTGCCACTTGAAACTGCTGTAACTTTTCTGCCAGGTAGGCTTGCATCAACGCGGACGCGCGCCGCAAGTCCCTGAGCCCTGTAGCATTTCTCGAGGAGAGACGCAGAGGCCCTGCAGGCCCTGCTGGGGAGAGTTGGTTTTGTTCCTGAAGAATTTGGGGCCAGGTGAGACGCCAGAGTGTCCTCGATTTGAGGCACGTTAGCTAAACCCATCTCGTCCATCCTATCCACATCGAGAAATTGTGAGAGGGGAAGAAGCATAGAGGCTCGTGGTTGAGTCCAGGTGCGTGTTAGTTCCATGAGAAAGTCTGGGAATACATGCATCCTCTGCCTCGTGGCAACCTGCTGCTTTGAATAAAAGTAATTTCCCGCTAGCCTCGTAACCTGTTGGCGAGGAGGGGGTTTGGGCCAAGGCACTTGTAATGTGGCTGTTGCTCTGTGGCACAGTTCGAACAGAGCAGGGATGGAAGAGTTCGTGTCTGGGAGCGTGGGTAGGGGTCTGGGCGAGTGCGTCACCTTGATCCTCCACCTCTACATCCGCCTCCTCCATTGAAAATTCACCCGAGGCCGAGATCGATAACTCGTCGTCGTTCATCATACCTCGGGTATCAAAATCGACAGTCAGGTCATCCATGTTGGCCAACGCGTCGGGGGTGTCACCCCATTCGACCCATGTACTGTCGTGTAGAGCCATACTCTCCAACTCCGGTGTGGAGGTGAGAGGCTCCGTGGTGTCTGCGTCCGCAGACATGGCCGAGGTCCCCATGGCTTTGGCGACAAGGTCGACTCGATGCCGTAGCACCATATCCATCATGATGTTGCAATGTGGGCAAAAGTCAGGTACGTCCAACGCAGTTTTTGCATGAAGCATTCCCAGGCAGACAGGACAGGCCTTGTGGGTGTCCGTCGCCACGAGATAAAAGCCACAGCCAAAAATTTTCCTTCTTCTTTCTTGAGATGTCTCCTCCGTCATGTTGCTTTTGCTGGCCAACCCGCTAGCTTGACGTAGCGAGGCAGCCTCCTTTTTTTATGGCGTAGTTAGCACCGTTGCGAAGCAATCTGTAGAGAGAGGAGAGAAAAACTTCGGGGTTAGGTGGAAAAATGCTGGACTAGGCTTGCTAGTCCAGCAGTACGCAGGAAATAATTCTCTGTGCGCTCTGTGCAGGGAGCGAGCTCACCTCGAATGAGCGATGAAAGCACCAGAGAAGTCCTGCGAAGAGGTAGCTCAGGTTTAAGCGAGGTGAAGGGCAAAAAAGAGGAAGATGGAGGGCGCACGCCGCTTAAGTAACCAGAGGGTGGGGCCTCTGGCGCGGCGGTGACGCCCCTAGCCGTAAAGGCGTGAGTATATTCCTTCAGGTAATCGCGCGGGGGCGCAATTCCCATAGCAAGTATGTTACACCGAGAGAACATGACTGAAAGGGAACTTTTAGTCATGTTCTCTTGGTGCAACCTATGCTATGGGAACGTAATTCATTCACACCCTTGAAATGCTCAGTAAAATGCATGCTAGTGTGAACGTCTGCCCTTGACCAGCAGACATCTCAAGGCTACTTTCTACTGTGTGTTAGAAAGAACAGCCTGAGTGACATCGCACACAATAACATCCAAACTGTAATGCTTGGCAAAAGTGTTTATTGAGCTCCAGTTCGCCGCAGCACAAATGTCTGCAACTGGTACACCTTTGAACAATGACCACGAAGTAGCCAAGCCCCTAGTAGAGTGAGCGTGCACCCCAGAGGGCACCTGTTGACCTTTGCTACTGTACGCCCTTTTAATAGCCTCAGTCACCTAATGTGAGAGGCGTTGTTTTGATAGGGCCTTTCCGGTAGCAGGTGCTACAAAGCACACAAATCGTTGATTTGTTTTTCTCCATTCGGCTGTTCTCTGCATGTAAGTGCGTAAAGTTCTTACTGGGCAGAGAGCCTTCAGCCTTTCTTGTTCCTGAGTGAGGACAGGAGCAGGTGGGAAGGAGGAGAGATCAAAGTCCAGACTCCTATGGTTTAAAGTCAAGACCTTGGGGATGCATGCGGGATTAGGCCTTAGGGTGACCTTTGACCCGTCAGGGGCGAATCTGGTACACATTGGATGTACAGACAATGCATGGAGGTCACCCAAGCGTTTCGCCGAGCAAAGGGCCAAGAGTAGAGCGGTTTTATAAGATAATAATTATATCTTAACCTCGCTCAGTGGCTCGAATGGAGGATCACAGAGAGCGCCCAAGACCAGGCTAAGATCCCAATCAGGGGTCAGGATCCTGCTGGGTGGTTTCATTATTAGCACGCCCTTCATAAATCTTATTATGATTGGATGCGCACCAGGTGTCCTGTGTCCCTAGCCTTTGTGACAGTCTGAATTTGCTGATAGGAAAACTTTAATCATTGAGAAAGAACAACCTTTTTCCAGTAAGTCCTGAAGGAAAGTCAGGAGCTAAGCCAGGTCGCATGAGTAAGAAATAATATTTCTTTCTGTGCACCAAGCTTCAAAAATATGTCATTTCTGTGCGTAGAGAGACTGTGTTGACACAGCACGGGCATTTTGGAATAGTTTTTGCCATATTTTCCGGCAGGCCTGATGCCATCAGCTTGTTCTTTTTTGCCAACAAGCTGACATTTTTAACAGCTCTCAGCCTAAGCGGCGAGACTGCTTCTTCTGGTGACATAGTTTGACCCTGAAGAAGAGCAGTTGGTGTCTCCAGTTCCCCTCCAAGGGCCTTGGAAGCTGTGATCCCCTGGGGGGTCAACCAAGTTGGGGAGAAGGCCTTTTTGCCGATGTGCTGCCAGGTTGCTCTGATCGAGGGAAGATGCAACCTTTCGTCCTTATTAGACGGAAGTGGAGCAGAATGTCTGTTTTTTTCTCTCCTTGTTTGGGGACATGGGACTGAGAAGCTGCGAGTTTTGTAAACGAGCAGATCTCCCGACCCCAATCTGTTTCCTGGATGGGTCTAGTTTACTGGTCCTTGGCCTTAACAGAGCGTTGGAGCCAGACAAACTGCCTGTGGTCTATGTTTCACCCATTGGGGGAATATTGTTTAAGAGCAGAGCTGAACCAGCACAGTGAGAAAGGTCACCTGCTGCCGGATCACTGCTTGGAGATTGTGTGTCGCCCATTAATGAAAAGGGGACAGCTGCAACGTAAGAACGTGGAGATGATTCTTTGTGCTTGGCAGACTTTAAATTGTTTGGTGATAGAGAGCCCAGTTCCCTTTGAATAACAGGAAGAGGAATCTGAATCAGCCCTGATTTGTTTATACACACAGCAGTTTGATCACAATTGCCATTGTGAACGTGTGAAGCTTGTGGTTGCCTGTGGGCTTCTGATGTGCCCCCCCCCCCCATCGCTAGATTCTGTCGGCGCGCCTCCCTGAGGCACGAACATGTCACGTGTTTGCTTGGTTATTGTATTGACTGCCCCGTCGTTCACAATGGAGCGGGGGTTGGAGAACGTGACCCCCCTCACCTGTCGCCATGAGGGGTGGGGGGCCTACTTGCAGACGCCTTTCTGCCTTTCCGCTACAGACGGAGCAGAGGCACTCTGCCAGGGCTCATTGATTAGGCTAACACCCGTGAGCCGTGTGGGAGGGGGGGAGAAGGCCCCTCCCATTATGACGGCTTTGAAGCTAGAGGGACCTGTTCTGCTGAAGTTATTTGTGTTTGTTGTTGTTTTTTGTTTTTTTTTAGAGTCAATAAAACAGAGAGGGGCTGTTTTTTTTAGCTTTATTCATGCTTATGTGTAATGACATATATTACTTTATGTCACTAGCAGCAGGAAAAACATGATTTGTGCATGCAACAGAGTTACCAGCTTTTTGTACCGTGCTACAAATAAAGTCTGGACACGAAGAGATCATTTCCCGTACCGTGTGGGCAGGTGATTGTGTAAAGTCAACACGTGAACCTGGTTCATCAGACACGCTTTTGTCTGGTGTCCCGGTTCGCCGAGGAGGCCCTGTGTCTGACCACCTGGCGGGGGACAAACCTGTTTTTGCTCCATGCGTGTTCGGTCCAAGGTGGGCCTGGCGGTGGTCACTGCCGGTGCTCGTCCTCGTACGCCGGCCGCTTTTGCGGTTGGGCACGCGTTGCCAATCGGTGTCGAGGTTACGCAGGTCTGCCTCCAGCAGACTCCGGGGGGGGGGGGCGAAGCTTCTCCTGGGAATGCCCACACGGAAAGCTTCAGCCTGTTTGCGCCTTTGGTCCAGCTTGGTCTGAATTCGATCCAAAGCTTTCCCAAACAATCCCGTCGGTTCTATCGAGTGGTGGAGTAAAGGAACCTTTTGTCCCTCGGGGAGATCAGTTAAAGTCATCCACAGATGGCGTAACACGATGACCACTTCCGCCATGCCTCTGCCTTGAGCAACAGCGGCTGTTCCCATCATGCGGAGCACAAAGTCTGTTGCCCTGCGGGCTTCATCTAGCAAGTCAGCGGCAGCTTGCTTGTCCGTCGTTGCCTAGAGCTGTTGCAGTTTTTCAGCCAGGTAAACTTGCATCAACGCGGACGCATTCATGGCGCGCACCGCGAGTCCCTGAGCTCTGTAGCATTTCTCAAGCAGAGAAGCTGAAGCTCGACAAGCTTTGCTGGGAAGAGTTAGTTTTGTCCCCGATGACTTGGGAGCCAGGTGAGACGCCAGTATGTCCTCAATTTGAGGCACGTTGGCTATTCCCACCTCATCCATCCTGTCCACGTCGAGGAACTGCGAGAGTGGTAAGAGCATGGGAGCTCTGGGCTGAAGCCAGGCGCGAGTTAGTTCTGTGAGGAAGTCCGGGAAGACGGGCATCATTTGCCTCGTGGCGGCCTGCTGCTTTGAGTAAAAATAGTTTCCTGCTAGCCTCGTGACCTGTTGACAAGGCGGAGGCTCTGGCCATGGGATGTGTAGCGCGTCCGTTGCTCTGTGACACAGGTCGGACAGAGCAGGGATGGAAAAGTCAGTTTCCGGGAGCACAGGTACCAGGGTTTGGGAGAGGTCTTCTCCTTGTTGCTCGTATTCGACGTCTGAGTCCTCCGCGGAAAATTTGCCTGAGGCTGAAATCGAGATCTCGTCCTCGTTCATCATGCCTCCAGTGTCGAATTCGACTGTTAAGTCCACCATAGGAGCCAGCACATCAGGGCTGTCACCCCATTCGACTCATGTGCTGTTGTGCAGAGCCATGTTCTCGAGCTCCGGCGTGGGAGTGAGGGGCTCGATGGTGTCTGGATCCATTGGCACTACTAGGGTGCCCATGGCCTTGGCGACGAGGTCAACCCGGTGCCGCAGCACCGCCTCCAGCATCTGGCTGCAGTGTGGGCAAAAGTTGGACGCATCCAGCGCCGTTTTTGCGTGTAACATTCCTAAGCAGACGGGACAGGCCTCATGGGTGTCCGTCGCTGCAAGGGATAAACCGCATCCGCTAGGACAGGCACGCGAAGTTGGGCTCGCTGTCCTGTTGGTTTTCCTTGGAAGTCTTGTCTTTCGCTTTCCTTTCTCTGGAGGCATGTCCGAGATAAGGCGAGCGAGTCCTTCCAGAATCTTTTTTCTTTTAATTTGAGATGTCTCCTCCGTCTCCGGCTAGCTTTCGCTGGCTAGCCCGCTACGAGTTAGCAGGGGTAGCAGTTGTGGTGCAGTTAGCGCCGTCGAGCGAAGCAGTCTGTGGAGAGAGGAGAAGAAAATACTTCGGGGTTAAGAGAAAATGTGGCGGACTAGCTTTCGCTAGTCCATCAGTACGCAGGAATAATTCTCTGTACGCTCTGTGTAGGGAGCAAGCTCACCTCTGGTTGAGCGATGAAGCAACAGAGAAGTCCCGCGAAGAGAGGTAGTTCAGGTTTAAGTGAGGTGAAGGGCAAAAAAGAGAGAAAGATGGATGGGCGTCAGCGGCTTAAATACCCAGAGGGCGGGGCCTCTGGCGCGACGCTGACACCCTACCCGTAAAGGCATGAATGTATTCCTTCAGGTAATCGCGCGGGGGCCCAATTCCCATAACATATGTTGCACCGAGAGAACATGACTGAAAGGGAACTGACCTGACTGCGCATGTGCGACCTATGTCTACCTCACGTATTTCCGCCTGGCTAATGCTAATAATATTAGCATGCCAGGGCGTAAAACTGGTCGGTGAGCGACACAACATTTATACTAGAAACTTTGAAAGAGCCTAAAAGTATCTGTATTATTTGTAGCTCAGTCTTCACCATCATTAAAACCTGTCGCAGGTCCATTTTGGGTGCTCCGGTTTGTTTATGTTCATCCTGGAAGTAAACTGGAAGTAGAACTTCTTCTTCTGTGTTTTTCTAAGGAGAGTTTACCACTCTGCGCATGTCAGTACTTCTGTTCAGAATAAAAGCCCGCTGCATGTAAACGCTCGGTGTGAATGGATTGTGCCCATGTAAACGATACGTTTGAATTATTTAATCTGAAAACGTTTCAATCCGGTTAAAGAATTTTGTGCATATAAACATAGTTTATGTTAGCTCTTGGATTATATGTTGGGGTCAGCACTCAGTTAAACAAAAGCTCAGTATTGGTCAGATTGAATGAGTCATAGCATGTATGTGTTTTCTGAGGCTGATCATTTGTGGCTGCCATCTTGAATTGACTTGAAAATTTAATTCAGTTATAGGTGTACATCAAAATACTCCTTTGAGAGTTTTATCAAAATACATCCATTGGTTCACGAGTGTTTTTGCTCACCACCCTGAAAGATGGAAGCTAATGACAGGTTAGAAATAGATCAACTAAAGCATTGCAAGATTATTTTAGATCAGTATTTTAGAGATTTCTAGAAGAAAAGTGCTTTTGTAGCAGTTCTGAAACCACTTTCAACGCAAACCTTAAATTATCTCCAAGTCTATCTTTGACACAGATTATCTGCTGACAAATCTAATCCTATCAAGTTCATCAGTGGAGGTGTTTGGCATGGGAAGTTATGTGCTTAATGGATGTGGTGTAAAGTTTCAGGTTCCTGTGGCTGCAGAGGTTGGAGGCCCGTAAAAGCCACCACGAGCCAGTTATTTGGCACTGATCTGCTTCCTGGCTGTAATTAATCTTACCATGAGGTTTGTCAGGAAAGTAGCAGAAAAAGTGACGGAGGAAGGACAAAAGGTCCAGCCGTGGTGTAGTGGTAATGGCAGTCGACCCCTGATCGGAAGGTTGGAGGTTCGAATCCCGCATCCGCCTACCATGTGTCGTTGTGTCCCTGGGCAAGACATTTAACCCCGAGTTGCTCCCGGTAGGTCTGGATGGCGCCTTGCAAAGCAGGCTACCACTACCGGTGTATGAATGTGTGAATGAATGGGTGGATATGACAATAAAGATTCTCTGACTCTCTGACTCTGACTCTGAAGGAGGAAGTGTACATACTGTAACTCCACTTGGATGTTGCATGAAATAATGTCACACAGATTCAAATATAATAAGCTATAAAATGTTGTCAGTAAAAATTATCTTGCAGAAATAAGACAGTCTACAGCATATTATCCTTCATAAAGAAATACATGAAATGTTAATAGGTTTTAATGATTGATGCAGAGATAATTGGAATGTCAGAAATGAAGAAGTGTGGAAGAACAGAGGTGTTTTGGAGTGTAATGGTTGCGCTTGTGGCAGAGGTTCAATCAAATTATTACCATTTCAGACTTGATTTCATAAATGACTCTCCTTGATAACACAGTATGATGAAAACCTGAGAAATCAGACTGATGTTGAATTATTTTCGCTTTCATTCTTTACCCAGAAGCAGCAACATAAAAAGTGAAAGATTGATGGATGGAGCTGCTATATCTCTCCGTGCTGCAACTCAGAGAAGTTGGAATTAGCAACTTACACTCAGGCCTGGACAATTTTAGAACTTGAAAATACTTTATTTTGCTTTAAATGAGTAAGTACAAAGTCATCAAACAACAACATTTATTGAAGAGAAAGTTCAAAAAGTCAAAATGGAAGGTGTCTGTAAAAAAACAAAAGAAAAATGTACTATATTGAAATAGGTGGAATAAAACAATAAAAAGTAATAAAAAATATGTATAATAAGGTAAAGTAGCACTATAATTCTGGCATGACCACTGACCATGAACAAGGTTCCTTGCCCCAATAAAAATTGCTCCATTGAAATAGAAAATTATTAATCAGAGGAAACTGGCTCCTTGGTTCAATTCTGAGTTATTTACTTTAAAACAGGCATCTAGAAAGCTGGAAAAAAGGCACTCCACCATTGTGTAAGAATTGTATTTTACTTGGCGAGATAGCTACTAACATATATGAAAGCCCTCCATAAAGGTAGAACTGTATATCATTCACTTTGAATTGAAGAGGGGGAAAAAACTCAGGTTTCTGATGTTCAGTACTATAGCTAGACTAATGAAAAGTCCTATCTCTGTTGAGCCATGTATCCCTACAGCTGGACTGACTGTTGCGATTTATTTGGGTCTCCAAAAAACTTATTTAAAAAGTCTTTGGCTGATCCAAAATGCTGCTGTCAGAATTTTGATGAGAGCTGATAGGAGAGATCATGTCTCTCCATTTTTAGCTTCGCTCCATTGACTCCCTGTCAAATTCAGATTATAATTCAAAATCTTCTTCTGAAATACAAAGCTCTCAACATCATATATTGCAGTTCTTAAATTACAGATCTTATTGTGCCACACTTTCCTAACAGAGCATTTTGCTATCAGACTACAGGTTTACTTGTGGTTCCTAGAGTTTTCAAAAACAGAAGGAAGGCAGAGCTTTCCGTTGTCAGGGTCCTCTCTTGTGGAACCACCTTCCAGTTTCAGTCCACTAGTCTGACACATTGTCCAGTTTTAAGACTAGACTTAAGTCTTTGCTTTTTCCTAAATACTGTAGTTAGGGTTGACTTGGGTTTTCTGAGCTATCCCTTAGGTATGCTACTATAGGCTTATACTGGAGGACAAATTTACCACACTTCCTCACTCTGCTGCTGTCTTTATTTGCTCTATACCTGTTTTGTATTTGTAATTATTTATATCCTTAGCATGTGACTTATCTTTCCTGGACCTGCCATTCTATGTTTGTCTGTTTCTCCTTCCTGTCCTCTCAATACCCAGCTAGTCAAAGCAGATGACCTCTTGTCCTGAGCCTGGTTCTGCTGGAGGTTACATCTTGTTAAAAATGAGTTTCTCCTTTCCACTGTTACCAGTGTGCTTGCTCAGGATGGGAGACTGACAAAGTGAAGATTCAGCTCAATCTGCTAGCTACCTTAATGGTAAATGGAGCTTACTTATATAGCGCTTTCCAGACCCCTATGAGAGACCCCAAAGCGCTTCACAGTACCAGCCATCCAACCATTCATACACACATTCATACACCGGTAGCAGTAGCCTGCCATGCAAGGCGCTGCCAGTCCTACCGGGAGCAACTTGGGGTTAAGTGTCTTGCCCAGGGACACAACAAGGTATGCAGTGACTGGGGATCGAACCCGGAACCTTCCGGTTCTGAGCCGGCTGCCCTGCCTCTACACCATCTCGTCCCCACCTTAGATAGATAAGTTTTACTAAATGGCTTTCATAATTTATGTGAATGCTTTTGTACAGTGTTCTGAGACAACCTGTTGTGACTTGGTATACAAATAAATAAACTGAAATGAAAAGGCCACTTCGAAGAAGAATGTTGGAGTAAAGGCTCACCCAGTGGTGAATAAAACATTGCTTCTCTTGCATCCTAATCAGCATCACTGACTACAATAATGAATCAGAGGAAAATGAACTGATGAAATACCCTGAGTTGTCACAATAACCTTATGTGTTAAGACTCTTATCATTACACTTTGCAAGTTGACAAATATAAGCAGATAAAATAAGTTTAACTTTTCTTTTTTCTAATTTTACCTCCTTTGAGTAGAAAGTCCTGAAGGTCAGAGACACCAGTATGGGCTGTTTTTATCAGATGGAGCCATCTTTAGCTTTAATAATAATAATAATGAATTCAATTTATAATGCACTTTTCATTAATACAAATCTCAAAGTGCTTTAAAACCCAAACAAACTTACCCCCGTATTTTCCGGTGTATAGGTCGCACCTTTTTATGTTTTTTTTTTTTCAAGGCCTGCGACCTATACACCGGTGCGACCTATATATGACTTGTTATCACTTTCGGCGAAACAAATTTTTAAATCCAGCTCATTTCACAATTACGTTCATTTATTAAGGAAAAGTTCAGCTCAGACATATATTTGCTATAATTTTTATCAAACAAACAATTGTTTTTAAATGTTAATCTTCTTGAAAGCCTTGCTGTGCGCTCCTGTGGCAGACATTTGCAGCAGAGCTAAATGTAGGTGTGACCTATACACCAGTGCAACCTATCTAGGGATTTTTCCAATCTATTGGTGATAATTGGACAATGCGACCTATACACCAGAAAATACTGTACACAAAATATAAAGTAATGAAACAAAAATTAGATAGAAATAAACTTAAAAGAACACTTTGAAGGATTTTTACTAAAAAAATTACTTGCCACACTGCTTCCACTTAGTTTTAATTCGTTTAGGTTGTTTTAGTCAGACAAAAATACTTTTGCATTTAACCATAAAAATATAAAAATAAAAAACAGATGGAGAGAAAAATATGGGAACCCGGAACCCCTGGTTGAGAGGAAACAAACCGTCACTTTTTTTCTTTGTGAATTTCTTTGCCATTCTTGAAATGTCATGTTAAAATGACATGAATCAGAATATGTTTATGTTTATTAAATTTGTTCTTTTTTTTTACAAAAGAAACACAATACAAGACAATCCCATAAATGATAACGTACAAAATATAAAAAAATGAAAGGTAGCAGAAAGAAGAATAAATCTTATTATATCTGCCCCTTTTTTCAAACAATCAGATTAAACAATAATAATCTTCCACCAACAGTACAAAATGACTAACTCTTTCTAATTTTCTAACTAATACAATACACATTACGTCATTTCATATATTTTTTTTAACAAATTCATTTTGATCATTTTCTTAAATGTAAACATTGACTTGGCATTTTTAACTACATTCTCCAAGCCATTCCATAATCTAATTCCCTGGATTGAGGTAGAACGTCTATAAACACGTCATTGGGCTTGTTATTTTTTATATATGCAACATCCAATATTGGCTTCATTTTATAGATAGCTACAACTGAAGCTTAAACATAAACGTGTGTTCAAGAATGCCTCTGCATTCAACGTTAATTTAAAAGTGACCATTAAGCTTTTATAAACTGTAGAGTTGGTTGTATTTTACTTCAGGTTTGACACAGCACAAGAGCACAACAATACAAAATCAAACTTGATCTCATCAAAAAAAAAAGCAGACATACACCTGTACCTGAAAAGTCCCTGTCAAAACCAAAGCAAAACGTCTCCTTGAACACAATTTTTTATTTTGTTGTTGTTGCATCACACTTTCTGTTCTGTTCAAGAAGTGTGATGTAACAAGTTTGACTGTAAGACACCCTGCTGCATGGGGTTTCATTCCTAATGAGCTAAAACTCATCTGCTTGTCAAGAATTTACAATCATTTATATGTTGTTCCACAGCATATGAACTACAAACCCTCTAATGCAACAGTGCACAGTCAGAAAAGTACAGCTGAGACATATTTGCAGGTTTGAGGAAGCAGAATAATGCTTTCTTTGTTCTTTTATGATACATCAGTTATGAGTCAGTGGTTGTAGACAGAATATTTGACACACATTGACAACCGCTGCAAGAATTAATTATAACTGGGTCTTCTGGGTGCAGACACAGAGGCCCAAACACGGGTTATCTGATCCATTTGCTGCTGTAAGCCTCGTGGAATCAACACGAAGCAGGGACTTCAAGTGGAACTGTTTATTAAAGCTGTGATATGTGTTTGTGCTGCCAGTTCAGCAGCTCAGATCAGTGCTGGTCGTTGAGCAGTATTTTCACATCCTAAAAACTATTATAGTCATTAGAAGCCCTGTTGCGGCGCAATCTTCAGTCTACCCGCAGGGCGACCATTTGGGAATAGCAGGAACGCAGCTAAGCTGTAAAAGCATGCTACATATACTTGCTTAGATCTCGATTCTAAGCTGAATTGCTTTTCGAAAGAGTTTCCACCTGCAATAACAATTAGTATTTACAGTTGAGCTGCTCGGAGATTTGTCGTTATGTTTTCTTGACTGTTTTAACGTCTTCACTTGATGTTATAGCGCCATTAGATATTTTGTGGAGGGACTTTATGGCCCACTAAGCAAACAATCATTTAAATTCAATTAAGACTTTTAAATGGCACAGTTGAAAACAGTCCTTTAAAAGGTTTGTTTTTGTGCAGTGCTGACCTATGTGCAACGACTAAACCCAGCACACCATGGATGCATATTGCACATGACAGTAGATAAACTCTTCAGTCTGTGTGCGATGAACAAAATGGAATCATTAGCGCAAACTTCAACGTAATGTGAAATGAACAATAATGGGATGAACCCAATGTGTCTTTGCTCCTGTGGAAATGTAATAATTAGCAATTAGCAGGCAATGCATTACAGTAGGTGCAACTCTACGCACACTAACCTGTCCTGAGGCATCGCACATAACACATCCCACTGGATTCAAATGTGATTAATGTCTTTCACAAGACGGCTTGCAATGGCAGATTAGCCGTGATTATGAGAGGGCTCATTTATTTTCAGCATGTCATTATCCTTCACAACATTGACTAAGCAAATGACCAATGTGTTTACGAACACAACTGTAAGCAGAGTTTTCCTGATCATTAATACTCTTCGTGAAGTTCCCTCGTCTGCATGGCCCCCCAAACAGTTATATAAAATAACATAAACATGTTGAGGAAAGCTTCAAATGCAGGTGCATTAAGTGAAAACCATGTTTAAGTAATTCTTTGTTTTATGAAATGTACACTTCATCCGTACCTAAAACAAACACACAAATCCCTTGACTATTTTAAAGTACCTGTATATAAGAACAAACACTAATATTTGGGGAAATTAAATATTAATTATAATATTCCTGCGTAATTTCCTGATGCCACTGACATTACAAGATAAAACAGTTACTAACCCTTCCATTTGATAATTGTCATTGCCACAGCCTAAAACAAATGCAAGCAAAACTGTTATTTTGATTCAGACACAACTGTTAGCAAGTGCTCTAGTTTCTTATTACTTTGTAGTTTTCCAAAAAAATTGACTTCGTTAAAATTTAAACTTCAACAAGAGCCTTATATAAGCCATTAAAAACATGTCCCCTTAAAACCCATGTTGATGTGGCATCTTACAATAGGAGGAACAAAAGTTATAACTGCAGACATAAAGAAAAGCCCTGGCTCTTTGTTGGTGTGTGTGTGTATGGGGTAGGAGTGTGTGTGTGTGTGTGTGTGTGTGTGTGCGGTGTGCGTTTTGTATTTTGAAACTTTGCAATGGCCCCTCGTTGGCTTATATTTGAATAATGAAATAGGAGGAAAAAATAATTCTCCCCCAGTTCTCTTCATGTTGCAAAATGCATATAAATTAATAATAAATAAATGCGGGACGACTGCATGTTTGCACTTTCTGCAAAATAATTTCCAAACTTCAATGATCTAATTGAAAGCCTTGCTTATGTATGAGTCAACTTTATTAAACATTATAAAACTATTTGCAATTGTGACTTTTATGTTAATTTACCCTATATTTAATAAAATGGCAGTGAAGCTAGTTAGGACAATTATGTACAATAACCGTGCACATCACAAATCACCTCAGCGCAGTGACGCTACAGGACGGCACCTGGTCCAACAAATCCCACTCAAATATATCGTATGTAGTAGCTGATAATTAATAATGTTTCCATGTCATTCTAAAGGGCTTAATTGTGAAAACAAAAATGTTCAACATCCCTTTCTCTGTAGTATTAGATGTATTGTCATTTGACCAATCTGATCAATTTTGATGAGCCTGTTGAGCCGATTTGAATAATTGATGACTGTTTTCCAATGGCTTGATTGTCACAAAAAACCAAGACAAATAGAGTGAAATGGAATCATGAAATATTCACTGGTGTGTCAGCGTCGAAAATGATTAAATCCAAAGTCATTTTTACATAGATGCAGGTGTCCTTGTCCAGACGAGGTAACTTGACCATGAACTTTATAGTAAAAGACAACAAATGTGTGCACTGTATGGTTTTACCACTTTAAAACCACATCAGAGCGAAAGAATGTCGATCAGATACCATCAAGGCATTCAGGACTCTCACAGTACAGCAGGTAATAGCAGCACAGAAGCCTTCGGGTCAAAGTTCGTAAAGAGTTATCTCCAGCAAACACAAAGCCTCACTTCGTCCCTGACATTTCTCTTAGTAAACGCTGCAACATGTTTTGCGGCGTTTGTGTTTTCTGCTCTGCTGTAAACACTCCTGGAGCTTCACTTATGAACAGCTCGCTCTCAACAACTGAAGCGTCGCAGACTAACAGCTTTCAGCTTCGATGAATGTCATATGTCTGAACGGATGTTTATTGTTACACAACCAAAAAAAAAAGATAAAAAACAATCAAGACAACGGATTTCATTTCATTTGAAAGGCCAGAAATCATTTCCTCTCATTCCCCTCGTAATCGATTGAAACATATTGAAAGTTGATTTTCAGTGAATGTTCTGTTGAATTTCATTCTTTACATTATGATGAGCTGGTGCCACCTGCTGTTAATAGAGCGATGATATTGCCTGGTACTTTATGTAGGCTACATTATGTATTCCTTATGTATAAGGAATGACATCACTGGGTGGTGTTTAGCTTGGCTTCGCTCTGCAAAGCATAGCTCCATGAAAATCAATGTTACACTATGATGTATGGTTTTGGTGTGGAGCATGTGGGGGCCGCTGTGGTGTAGAAGTACAGCAGCCAATTCGGGACCAGAAAATGACAGGTTCAACTCCTTGCCATGCCCACATGTCGTGGTGTCCTTGAGCAAGACACTTACTGTAATCCCCAACTGCTCCCTGGGTGCCTACATAGCTGCCCACTGATCCACCTGGGTGTATCTCATGTGTGATGGTTGAATGCAGAGCACACATTTAATCATTGTATAGAAACATTCAATAAATGACAACACATGGCACTTTATTTAGTTGATTTCTTTCTAGTTTCCTAAAATACGACTGTGCATTAGGTCACCTGAGCATTAGTTAAGTTACAGTAACAAGATTGGGTTGTATTCCAAACTTTGTTTTAATGTTTTTTGAATGAAATCATGTTTTTTTTTTTCTCCTGAGAAAATCATAAAGGGAACAGAATCACCATATGATTCCACTTGTACAGGTAATCTCTCCTCAGCATTTCAGCAACGTACCTTCGTCAATCAATGTGTGCTGCTGCCACAAACAAGTGAGATTTGGAGAGAAGTTATTTATTAGCATGCCAGTTATACAGATTAACATATATTAACATGCATTACAACCTGAATTAATCATGGTATGAAGAGGAACTTGGAGAGGCATCTGACAACGGCCTGCTCTGAAGTCGATTCAGGGAAAACACTGTTTTCTTGTAGCTCAAAAGAGCACATGAGGAATGTCAAGCGAAAATCTGTGATCTCTGCAAGCTTGTGGAGTGCTTATCCTATCATTTCTCAAATTCCTGTCATGGCTGCTTTACTAATTAATAAAGGGTGTGACTGTCATGTACAGTAGCTAAATACTTGTGTCATTGTTTTTCATCCCTTGCTTCCAAGGAGCCAGTTTTTCAAGTTTAAGTTCAAGTAGGTCTATTGTCATTTCACCACATATGGTACATGAGGTGGAACAAAATTATGCATACAGGGTCCCAGTTTCATCCAACAATAGCCAAAATATAAAATGTAAAAATAACAAATTAAGTATCTAAGAAATAAACGTAGATATACGCTAAATGAATGCCAAAAAGTACGCTAAAAGATCTAAGATATATGCTAAACACTAAAAATGTAAAACAACACGGCATAACATCAGCAGAACGAACATGAGTCTGTGCAATCAGATGGGTACGAATGAATACAGCAACATGAAATATCACCAGCATGGATAATCAGCAGCACATGTCACCAATCAAAGTGGCATTACAGTGATTTTTTTTCTTTTCTTACAGTGATAATCCTGGATTTCTGAGTCTAACAGCTTCAGAGTAAAAGCTGTTCCTATGTGCCCTTTTGAAGGGATCATGATCAACAGTTCTCTAGTCTTCCTGAAGGTTTTTCAAAGTTTTTCTACAGACTTTGTAGAATAAACATAAACACATCAAAAAAAGTTTTGGAAAAATTAAAAGAGGATCTAGATAAACAAAAATGGAATGAACTGTATGTTGACGATGTGAACAGATCATATGATGAGTTTATGAATATCTTGGAAACTCTGTATGAAAAAAATTGTGTACAAACAAATTATACAAAGAGAAATATCGTTGACCAACCATGGATGACAAAAGGGTTGAGAAATGCTTGTAAAAAAAAGAATTATTTGTATTCATGTTTCTTGAAATTGCGAAGTCAGAACGCTGAAGAAAAATATAAAAAGTATAAAAATAAATTAGTAGGGATTATAAGGAAACATAAGAAAGAATATTATAGTAAATTATTAGATAAAAGTAATGGTGATATGAAAGCAACATGGCGAGTAATGAATAGTGTTATGAAGAATCATAAAGCAAAAACTAGTATTTCAAAATATTTTGTAACAGAAAAAGATGAAGTTTATGATGAAAATGAAATTGTCAATGGATTTAATCAATATTTTGTGAATGTTGGATCAAGCCTTGCAGCTAAAATACCAAAAGTAAATAATAATGTGAGCCATTCAATTACAGGTTGTGCAAACAGTATTTTTCTAAATGGAACTAACAAAGAGGAAATAATGAAGGTAGTAAAAAATCTTACAGACAAGAGATCAAAGGACTGGGTGGACATGGATATGATGTTTGTAAAGGATATAATGAGCTATGTTATTGAGCCGTTTACATATATATGTAACTTATCATTTTCAACAGGAATATTTCCAGATAATATGAAAGTAGCTAAGGTAGTTCCTCTTTTTAAAAATGGTGATAAATGTGTGTTCAACAATTACAGACCTATATCCTTGTTACCACAGTTTTCTAAAATTCTTGAAAAACTATTTGTGAACAGACTAGATCAATTTATAGACAAACAAAATATTCTAAGCAACAGTCAGTATGGGTTCAGAGCTAAAAACTCTACATCAATGGCTCTCATGGAATTAATGGAACAAATAACAACTGCTGTCGATCAAAAACAATATTGTGTCAGTATTTTTGTTGATTTAAAAAAAGCATTCGATACTATTGATCACACCATTCTCCTAGAAAAACTGAACAAATATGGTATTAGAGGACCAGCATTACAGTGGGTATCTAGCTACTTAAAAGATAGGAAACAATTTGTACAAATAAATGATGTAAGATCTGACCTCTGTAATATCACATGTGGAGTTCCCCAGGGCTCTGTGCTTGGACCAAAGCTATTTATTTTATATGTGAATGACTTGGTAAATGTGTCAGGACTCCTTAAATGTATACTTTTTGCTGATGATACCACATTTTTCTGTTTAGGTGAAGATATAGAACAAATGTTGGAATTGATAAAGACAGAATTTACCAAAATACAAACTTGGTTTAAAATCAATAAATTATCATTAAATCTAGAAAAAACTAATTACATGATATTCAGTAATAAAAAGAAAACTGTTGACGTTCCACTCAAAATTGAGGGTGTTGAGATTTGCAGAGTGAGTGAGGTGAAGTTTTTGGGTGTTATTATTGATGACAAACTGACATGGAAACAACACATAAATTCTGTAAGAATAAAAATAGCTAAATCGATTGCAGTACTGTACAAGGTCAGAGACCTATTGAATGATAAAGCTCTGTATTTGTTGTATAACACAATCATTGTTCCACACTTAATCTATTGTATTGATGTTTGGGGGAAAGCGTGTAAAACAATCACAAAGCCTATTTTTGTATTACAGAAAAGAGCTGTAAGAATTATCACTAGAAAACATTATTGTCATCCATCCAGTACATTATTTTATCAACTGAAATTATTGAAATTCCATGATTTGGTTGATTATAATATTTTATCAATTATGTATAGGGCTCAAAATAACGATTTACCTTTAAATATCCAAATGAATTTTGTTAAAAGACAAAGTTGTTATAATCTTAAGGGGACAGAGATGTTTGTAAAACCACAATTCAGAACTAGCTTGAAGGGACGTTCTACCTCAATCCAGGGAATTAGATTATGGAATGGCTTGGAGAATGTAGTTAAAAATGCCAAGTCACTGTTTACATTTAAGAAAATGATCAAAAGGAATTTGTTGAAAAAATATATATGAATTAGCATAATGTGTATTGTATCAATTATTAGTTATGTATTAGTATTAGAAAATTAGAAAGAGTTAGTCATTTTGTACTGCTGGTGAAAGATTATTATTGTTTAATCTGATTGTTTGAAAAAAGGGGCAGATATAATAAGATTTATTCTTCTTTCTGCTACCTTTCATTTTTTTACATTGTGTACGTATCATTAATGGGATTGTCTTGTATTGTATTTCTTTTGTAAAAAAATGAACAAATTTAATAAACATAAACAAACATAAACATAAACTTTGGCTGTTGTTTAACTCATTTTATGTGCAGTAGCTGACCACTACAGTATTTGAAGAAAAGTTAAGTTTTAGAAATGTATTATTCAAATTTTGGATCCATCTACTGAAAGGTCAAATCAGCTACAGATGTTGTGTTTTTATGTATTTGATTTGTTTATTTTAAGTTGCTAAGTCACTTTTTAAGTATTGAGTACTTTTAAGTGCTGTTACTTATTTTTTGGTCATGCGTGAGTTGAACGCTTGGACTTGAACCTGGTTCTCTCGCATGGAAAGCCAACGCGCTTCCACTGAGCCACTGAAGCCAGACAAAAGGAAAGCCCTTCAGAGATTCAGAGAGTGGTGAAGGCTGCACAGAAGATCGTTGGAGTCAGCCTCCCCACCATCACAGACACCTACACCTCCAGATGCAGGAAGAGGTCCACCTGCATCATGAATGACCCCACTCACCCAGCACACACTTTTTGCCCCACTCCCCTCAGGCATGAGGTTGAGGAGCATTAAGTGCAGAACCACTAGACCAGGGGTCTGCAACCTTTACGATCAAAAGAGCTATTTTTGCACCTTTGTTCACTAAATTAAACGTGGCCAGAGCCGCTACAACTGTAGTTATCAATTGGTGGCCCATGGACCGTTTTGTTGGAGGGGGGGTTTGTGGCCAGTAGGGGCCACAATTTAAAAAGTTTAAACTATATAATGATTTTTTTTTTTTTACATTCAATGATGTTAAAAGAAAAAAACAAACAGATTATTTTATAAAAGACAGGGGAAAACAATGTATTTTTACTAAATTATATTTAAAAAAAACTATGCAGACCTGTGATTTTTTTTTATTGTGGAGCAAAATAATTAAGTATAGAAATAAAGCATGAAGTTAAAATGAATATGTTTTGCTTTTCGCATCAGTTCTAGTATTCACACATTTGCAAAAAAAAATGACCAAAGGAAGAAAAAAATCCTGAAATGTGAAACTATTGATATAGCTTTTTTGTTGTTGTTTTTGAAACAAACCAATAAATTTCAGTTTTATGTCTGTTCTGGTCAAAGTTTTAAAGAGCCGCTGCAAAGGGACCAAAGAGCCGCATGTGGCTCTAGAGCCGCAGGTTGCAGACCCCTGCACTAGACAGATGAACAGCTTCTACCCTGAAGCTGTTAAACTCATAAATCCCTAGCCAGGATAATCACTGTGAGAAAAACAATCACTGTAATGCCACTTTGATTGGTGATATGCTGCTGATTATCCATGCCACTGATCTCACGTTGCTGATTATTTCATGCTGCTGTGTTCATTTGTACTCATCTATTCACACAGACTCATGCTTGTGCTGCTGTGGTTCGGCATATTGTGTTGCACTATTATTGTTACCTTTCGGTTTATATCATAGATCCTTATTTACAGTTTATTTTTATAATGTATATGTTTACTGTTGTTGGATGTACGGTAACTGGGACCTTGAGTACACAATTTTGTTCCACCCCATGTACCACATGTGATGCAAATGACAATAACACCTTGAACTTAATAAAAACCAATTAACTACAGCTCCACCTGCAGCCACTCACCCAAGCCACTCTCAGGACAGGTGGAGCAAATGCATTCAATGAAATGATAAAGTGAGAGAGCCTTAAAGTTGAATCAACTCGTAAATTGTCATGATTTCTTTATCAGCGCTTTGGCGGTTGCGATGTTTGTGGTTTGCTATCTCCGCAAAGCACACAGCTTGAGTCCTATCTAGGTATCAAGATTCAGCCTTGGGCCTGAGTAGCACAAAATGAGGCAGCTTCTGTAAGAGATGAACTAGGATATTGACATTCCTTTCAATACTCATCACAAACTCTTGACTGCTGGGCATACTTTTTAAACGCCCGTATTGACGCAAGCACATATCAGCCAACCAAGGTCCTGCCCACCTGTGCCACTCCGTTAAGACATGGAATAGTTTCCATCTAAACACTACTTGAACGACTCTCAAAGCGCTCTTAAAGTAATGTAATGACAGCATCATGCACAGAACTGGAAAGCAAGTGTCTTGAGTGGCTAGTTCACTTCAAAGAGGCCATTTCAAAAGCAAGCTGCAGCACCTGATGGAGGCTTCTTCTAGCTGTTGCAACATGGAAAGGGGCTGACAACTTGAATCATTTGATAATTGCACTGGTCCAGTCTGGCTTGAGGGACCTGCTGGCACCATGGCAGCAAACCTGACCCATCACACACAAAGCTTTTTGCCAGTAAAAATGTAACATATTGGAAAAAGCAGGTCTTTTTTTTCTTCTTTGCTCACTGTGCCTACAAATACATCTTCAACGCGTTGTTTGTTTCTCACATTTCGCCACAAGGAAAAAAAAAGTGCATGAAGTAAGAGTGACAAATTGATTCAGCATCACTGATCTCGGGTTGGTAGGCTCATTAGGCGATGTGAGATCTGTTAATTTTTTTTAGATATGACTTGCTTTAATCTTTGGGCTGAAATTATCTTGAATTGTGTCAAAATTGAATACAGTTTGTCATTGAATTCACACGTGTAAATCAAAGCTCTAACATTTGAAGAAAAGCAAGAAAAAGATCCACAGAAAACAAGATCATGATAAAAGGTTCTGCATTCTCTGTTCTTTAGCTCATGTAAAGTGCACCATACGAAGTGAACAGCTATTCAGTCTTACAAAAATAATCTGTATACATATTTATACATACATACACACACACATCTATATATATAGATATTTATATCTATATATACATATATATGTATATATATATATA
>JBBPBX010013219.1:12713-38911 GCA_038048925.1 Garcialebias charrua | reverse complement strand
TATATATATATATATATATACATATATGTAAATACTTGTTCCATTAAATATGGGTTGTTGGTCAAAAGCTATGTTTAGCTAGGTAAGGGGTCTGCAACCTGTGGCTCTGGAGCCGCATGCGTCTCTTTGGTCCCTCTGCAGCGGCTCTTTCAAGCTTTTCCCAAACCTATAATAGAACTGAATTTTATTGATTGTTATAACAACAACTAAAAGTGATAGTTTTAGCAGTTTTCCTGTAATTTGTTAAGCAAATATATGAATACTAGAAACATTACAAGGAGTAAAACATACTTTCACTGTTTGCTTTATGTCTTTAAAGTACTTATTTTTTCCACAATAAAAAAATATCACATAGGCCTGCATAGTTTTTTGTTTTAGTTTTTAGAATTTGGGCAAAAACAATATTATTTTTTCTTTCTTTACAAGAATCTCATCTTTTATTTTGTCTTAAAATGTAAAAATATCACTAAATGTAAAAAAAAAAATCATTAGATATTTTTAGTTTTATATTGTCATACGGTAATGTTATACTGGCCAGAAAAGTGCCCTCCAACAAACCTAAAGTGGTCTGTGGGCCACCAGTTGAGAATCCCAGTTGTAGCAGGTGTTGTGGCTCTGGACATGTTTAATGTGGCGAACAAAAGGGCAGAAATGGCTCTTTTCATCGTAAAGGTTGCAGACCCCTGAGCTGGGTGATCCCACTAACATATGCTTAGGTGGCAGGTTTCAATATTTCACAGCAGAATCTTGTTCAGACCATTGTGGTAACTTGCCAGCAGTAAAATATCTTAAGAGTATCTTAGTGTCATGATTTCCTCCGGTAAGTGACACAGACTGATCCACCATTTCACATCAGAAAAAAAAATATATATTAGACAAGGTCTGACATTCTTATGACAACTGGATCCACTTTTATCAGTGGACGTGTCAGTGTAGACACTGACTGCTCCATGGCTTCTATCCTACATATAAAACACATTCTGAGAGTTCTGTTTCTGACCCAAAACATCACCTTCTGTTTGATAGGACATGAGAATTAACTCACCTGAAGACCTGGATGATAAAAGGCACTTTCACAAAAACAACCACAGAGACCAGTCTGTCTTCATGCTGCCATTGACCGCTCACAAATCACCAATGCAGCCAAACACATCTCACATAGACATGAGCTTTTGAACATGGACTTCTCTGGACCAAAATAAAAGACCCTGATGATTCATGTGAGATTAATCTGCATAATGGAGCGTCTTATGCAGTTAAAGCTTAGGTCTCCACAATCTCTAACACTCTATGGATGGAAACCAAAACATCTCAAGCCCATTTCCATCCATGTTCTGGATAACTAATCTAAACCAGCTTCTAGAAGTACACAATATTCACTAGTTGCTGACCGCATCCCTGTGCCAAGTGTCAGCTCAGCATAGTTTGTATTTTCTATACATAATTTACTTAATTTATTAAAAAGTAAAAAGCTCTTACATTGATGTCTTCCAGGTTCAAGAGGTTCAGATATTGATTGTTTCTCTTCCATAGGATAGGAGGTCTCCGCTCCCCTGTGATGGCGCAGGTCAATACCACACTCTGTCCGACTGTTGATGTTGTGACGCTGACCTTCTGGTCTTCTGGAAGGTTGAGCAGGAATACATCTGTTCAGAGGAAGAAAAGACGATCCAGTGTTAGAACTGTTGACAGTATAATCAAAAACTAACCCTTAAAGCTGACACAATGTACATGCCTGTCTGCTTGTTTGGACACGTAAAAGCTCTTCCTGTAGTAACTCCCCTCAGAAAGATGATTTGTTTACTGGTATATATATATTTTTTCTGTTTTCCTTTACGTTTGGCCAGAGATTTATTGAGGCAGCAAGTTTCCTGCTCTGTAAATATTTGATACTTTAGCTAAAAGAACAAACCCAAGAGCTTCAGGAAGCAGCAGTCTTCTGCTGATTATGGAAGTCTCATTTTACACGTGCTCCTTTTGTAACTTGAAGCTTGATTATTTTTAACTCGTCTTCTGAAAGTCTGACCAGCCAGGCTCTATCCGTTGTTTTAAAGCCCCGGATGAAAATTAAGTAACTTTCTGATTAAAGTAACTTGGTGGAAAAGGGGTATTCTGATAGAAATAACTGTTTACCTTCCTTGATTTTCATTTATGTCTGTATTTCTACATTTTTTTAACTTGTGTTTATCGATGAGTTGTATTTCCTGAAAGTAATTTTTTTCACCAACACAATATTTGCAACAAAGCCAGCCAGGGAGGACTGATGAGAGGTCAGCATTGCTGTGGTTTGTGTGCTTTGTAGAGATGATGAGTGCGATGTACACTCTTTTATTCTTAGAAATTATGTAATGCAGTCTGCAGGAGGATGCTTTTTAATCTTTCTCTTGGGTAACAAACAGTCCAGCAAAAGGAAACAGACTCAATTTGTTCTGCTTCTAAGGGCATGAAATACAAAATCGAATGAAAAGAAAGTCCAACAGACGGTGCTCGCTTGCCACAGCCCAGAGAATGATGAGAACACCTTTAATTACAAAATGACTCCAGTGGTTCTCAGACCAGTGGCTTCCTTTAACCCTTCATTTAATGTGCTTCATCTATTTGTTGGTTTATTTACTCTTTTACCTGTAAATGTAGCAAACATCTCAGACAGTCTGACTGAGTGCTTGAAAAAAAAAAAAACAGTTACCTCTTATTGCAAAGTTGCAAAACAAGACCTCAGACAGCTGCTCTGACAGTTGACATGACAGAGCAATAACCTGCCAATGTACTCCAGTTTCATTGAGTTGAGCATCACCGTGGTCCTCAGTTGGAAAAAAACAAGGATTGTTCTCTTTGGATCAAGGGTGAGGTTCTGCCTCAAGTGGAAGAGTTAAAGTATCTGGGAGTTTTGTTCATGAGTGATAGAAAAATGGAGCGTGAGATTGATAGAGTACAGAGACTGCATTGCTGAGGGTTACCAATGATGTCCTCTTGGCTGCTGACACTGGCTCTCCCTCCATCCTTGTCCTCCTTGACCTCACTGCAGCCTTCGACACTGTGGACCATAGTATCCTCCTCCACCGTCTTCATGTGGAGGTCGGTCTCTGCGACACCGTCCTGGACTGGTTCAAATCTTTCCTCTCCAATAGGCTGGAATGTGTTAGTCTTGGCAACGCCACGTCCCAGACAGTCTGTGTCTCCTGTGGTGTCCCTCAGGGGTCGGTTCTGGGGCCCCTGCTGTTTTCCCTTTACATGCTGCCTTTAGGTCAAATTATTAATCAGTTCAACATTTCTTTTCACTGTTATGCCGACGATACACAGCTTTACATCAGGACTGGAGCATCCTCATCTTCCACCTTGTCATCTCCATCTTCACTCACTGCCCTCTCTGCCTGCCTGGAGGCAATTAGGGCATGGATGAATCAGAACTTTCTTCAATTAAACTGCTCCAAGACTGAGGCCATACTGATTGGCACCCCTCACCAGGTACAAACATCTCCTATAACAACACTTTCCTTTTCTGGACAAGACATCCCCCTCTCCACCTCTGTTACTAATCTTGGAATAAAAATGGACTCCAATCTTACATTTGAAAATCACATTAAGCTTCTGTTTAAAACTTGCTTCTTCCATCTTCGAAACATCTCCAGACTTCGCCCATCCCTAACTTTTTCCGATGCTGAGAAGCTCGTCCATGCTTTTGTCTCCTCCAGGCTCGACTACTGCAACTCCCTGTTTATTGGAATCCCTGGCCAAAAACCTTCAGAAACTTCAATATATTCAAAACAGTGCAGCAAGGATCTTGTTGAGAGTTCGTAAATTTGAACATATTACGCCCATTCTCCATAACCTTCATTGGCTTCCTGTCGCCTACAGAATTCAGTACAAAACTGCTCTCATTACACATCAATGCTTACATGGAGCTTCACCAGATTATCTGAAGGATATTCTTATTCCATACTCATCCACCCATACCATACCATACCATACCATACCATACCATACCATACCATACCATACCATACCATACCAGTTTATTTATAAAGCACTTAAAAATACAGCAGCAGCCGTCCGAAGTGCTGTACAAGAATAAAAACAAGCACAAAACAATAAAAACAATCAATCTCAATCATATAAATATCAGAACATCACAAGTAAAATAATACAACATTAAAACAGAGATGTGAACTCATTCTGGTTTAAAAGCCAATGAAAACATATGTGTTTTTAAACGAGTTTTAAAAACAGATATTGATGGGGCCTGCCTGACCTTCAGTGGCAGCTCGTTCCACAATTTAGGAGCCAGAGCTGAAAATGCTCTGTCTGCAATCATTCTGTCATGATCCGTTTAGGTGTGAACCCAAAAAGCAGGCAAGATGATCGAAGCAGGAGATGTATTTCAAAAATAAAACTTATTTATTTTTAAACAACACAAAAACAAAAACCGGCGTGGCGGCAAAACTTTCAAACAAAGACTTTAGGCAGGCAGGCAAAAACAGAGGACCGTGATGTCTGTGACCAGAGCTGGAACCAAAGATTCAACAACAATGACTGAGCCAGAAGGGGCGGCGGTGCCGGCAGCTACAGAGCCAGAAGGGGCGGCGGTGCCGGCAGCTACAGAGCCAGAAGGGGCGGCGGTGCTGGCAGCTACAGAGCCAGAAGGGGCGGCGGTGCTGGCAGCTACAGAGCCAGAAGGGGCGGCGGTGCTGGCAGCTACAGAGCCAGAAGGGGCGGCGGTGCTGGCAGCTACAGAGCCAGAAGGGGCGGCGGTGCTGGCAGCTACAGAGCCAGAAGGGGCGGCGGTGCTGGCAGCTACAGAGCCAGAAGGGGCGGCGGTGCTGGCAGCTACAGAGCCAGAAGGGGCGGCGGTGCTGGCAGCTACAGAGCCAGAAGGGGCGGCGGTGCTGGCAGCTACAGAGCCAGAAGGGGCGGCGGTGCTGGCAGCTACAGAGCCAGAAGGGGCGGCGGTGCTGGCAGCTACAGAGCCAGAAGGGGCGGCGGTGCTGGCAGCTACAGAGCCAGAAGGGGCGGCGGTGCTGGCAGCTACAGAGCCAGAAGGGGCGGCGGTGCTGGCAGCTACAGAGCCAGAAGGGGCGGCGGTGCTGGCAGCTACAGAGCCAGAAGGGGCGGCGGTGCTGGCAGCTACAGAGCCAGAAGGGGCGGCGGTGCTGGCAGCTACAGAGCCAGAAGGGGCGGCGGTGCTGGCAGCTACAGAGCCAGAAGGGGCGGCGGTGCTGGCAGCTACAGAGCCAGAAGGGGCGGCGGTGCTGGCAGCTACAGAGCCAGAAGGGGGCGGTGCTGGCAGCTGGTGGGTCAGAGAGGGCGGTGCTGGCAGCCGGTGGGTCAGAGAGGGCGGTGCTGACAGCCGGTGGGTCAGAGAGGGCGGTGCTGACAGCCGGTGGGTCAGAGAGGGCGGTGCTGACAGCCGGTGGGTCAGAGAGGGCGGTGCTGACAGCCGGTGGGTCAGAGAGGGCGGTGCTGACAGCCGGTGGGTCAGAGAGGGCGGTGCTGACAGCCGGTGGGTCAGAGAGGGCGGTGCTGACAGCCGGTGGGTCAGAGAGGGCGGTGCTGACAGCCGGTGGGTCAGAGAGGGCGGTGCTGACAGCCGGTGGGTCAGAGAGGGCGGTGCTGACAGCCGGTGGGTCAGAGAGGGCGGTGCTGACAGCCGGTGGGTCTTATAAAAGGTTTTCGGGACTGCTAAAAGCATCTGGTCAGCTGATCTAAGAGCACGTGATGGCACATAAAGTTGAAGCAGTTCAGACAGATAAGAGGGACTAAAACCGTTCAAAGACATAAAAACAAACAATAAAACTTTTAAATGGATTCGAAAAAAGAAAAAAAAAACTACCAAGATGGCCGCGCTCAGTGCAGCCGCAGCTTCACGAGTTCCCGGATCATCTCTAGTTTTTAGTAATTTTAATAGTGTTTTTGTACCTGACTCTGCGCGTTTTTTGCGGGTGAATTACAGCCGAACTGATCTGTTAAGAATCGGAGCGGATTTACCACAGGGCACAGCTGAAATCAGCAACGAACTCAAATCAGAGCTCGGAAGATTGGACCTGCTAAGAACGTCCTTCTGGAAGCAGATGCGCTCCAGGGGAAAGAAAAGAAAGCGGTGTTCTCGTGGAAAGAAGAGAGGTTGTCGTGCAGGAATTATGACGAGAATGCGGGCAGACGCTAAAACCGGTAAACCCCCGATGCCGGCTCTTTTTCTGTCTAACGTGCGCTCGCTCGACAACAAGATGGATCTACTTCGTTTGAGGGTGACCACGTCGGAGGAGATGAGAAGATGTTCCGTGCTTTGTCTTACTGAAACGTGGATTTCTGAGGACACTCCAGACTCAGTTTACGAGCTGGACGACCGGCTCTTCTTCAGAACGGACCGGTGCACCGAGACTACGGGGAAAACGCGAGGCGGCGGTGTTTGTATTTACGTACACAAAGATTGGTGCACGAACTGTGCTGTGATAAAAAGAGCTTGTTCAGCTGCCGTGGAGTTGATCACAGTAAGGTGTCGGCCGCATTATATGCCACGTGACTATTCAGTGATCATAATCAGCGTTATTTACATAGCCCCTGATGCTAATGCTAATGACGCCCAGGGAGAGATTCATGACTTACTCACCTCGCTGCAGTGTAAATATCCTGAGGGGCTTTTCATTGTTTGCGGGGACGTCAATCACATTGATCTTCAAGTCTCCCTCCCAGCCTTCAATAAGAACGTCTTCACAGCTACGAGAGGAGATAAAACGCTCGACCAAGTCTTCACAAATGTAAAGGGAGCATACACGGCGAAGACACGCCCAGCGCTCGGATCTTCCGACCACGAGTCTCTGATCCTGGCGCCAAGAGAACTCCCTCCACTCAGGCGGTCCAAGCCGGAACAAAGACAAATAACAATCTGGCCTCAAGATAGTTCCCCCTTGTTGAGAGACTGTTTTGAGAGGACAAACTGGTCTGTTTTCAGGGAAGCGGCCACTGATGGAAGTTCAGTGGACATGGAACTGTACGCTTCCTCAGTCCTGGGTTACATCAGTACATGCTCTGAGAATGTTTCCATAAAAAAATATGTGAAATCCTACCCGAACCGGAAACCCTGGTTAAATAAAGAAGTTCACGCCTTACTAGCAGCCAGAGACACTGCATTCAAGTCAGGAGATAAAGTGGAACTGAGAAAGAGCAGGAATGAACTGAAGGATGGCATTAAGAAGGCCAAGGCCACGTATGCACAGAGGATCGAGGGACAGTTCACCTCACAAGACCCACGGAGCATGTGGAAGGGTATTAAATGCATAACAGATTACAAAGGCAAAAACAAACAATGCCCCAGGGACCCATCTCTGCCTGATGCCCTCAATAAGTTTTATGCACGTTTTGATGATCCAAACAGACCTGCTAGCACCAGACTCACCTCATCACCAGATGAAGAGCATCTCAGGGTGTCCGCAGCAGAAGTGAGAGGCAGTCTCAGAAAGATTAATCCTCATAAAGCAACCGGACCAGACAACATCCCAGGGAAAGTTCTGAAGGAATGTGCGGACCAGCTCTGTGAGGTGCTGGCTGACATCTTCACCACCTCACTTGCACTGGAGTTAGTTCCCACCTGCCTGAAGACCGCGACCATCATCCCAGTCCCAAAGAGCTCCACAGTGACTGGTCTGAATGACTATAGACCGGTGGCCCTCACCCCGATAGTCGCTAAATGTTTTGAGAAACTGGTCATGTCCCACATCAAGGCAACCGTCAACATCAATGAGGACCCTCATCAATACGCATACCGTGAGAACCGATCAACAGAGGACGCCATTTCTTCCGTGGTCCACACTGCTCTCACCCACCTGGATCAGAAAGACTCATACGTGCGTCTGCTCTTTGTGGACTTCACATCTGCCTTCAACACCATGATCCCCCAAACTCTGATAGACAAACTATCTACACTTGGACTAAGCCCCTCTATTTGTAACTGGATACTAGACTTCTTAACAGATAGACCACAGTCCGTGAAGATCCACAACTTCTCCTCCTCCACCATAACCCTCAGCACTGGCTCTCCTCAGGGATGTGTGCTGAGCCCCCTTCTGTTCACTCTGCTCACATATGATTGTACAGCCACACTTCCAGGCTGTCATATTGTTAAGTTTGCAGATGATACAGCGGTGGTGGGATGCATCACAAACAATGATGAGTCCAGCTACAGACAGGAGGTGGAACACCTGGAGAGCTGGTGCAAAGAGAATAATCTTCACATGAATGTGAAGAAGACAAAGGAGATGATTGTGGACTTCAGAAGGAACAAACACACCCATGCCCCACTGAAAATAGGTGGGTCTGCAGTGGAAGTGGTCTCCAGCTACAAATACTTGGGTGTACACATGAATGATAACCTCAGCTGGAGCAACAACACCACCAGCCTGATCAAGAAAGGTCATCAGAGACTCTACTTCCTCAGACGGCTGAGACGAGCTGGTCTGAGCAGCCCAGTCCTCACCTCCTTCTACAGGTGTGCAGTGGAGAGCATCCTGTGCTCCAGCATCAACGTGTGGCATGGAGGCTGCACAGTTGAAGAGAGGAAAGCTCTGCAGAGAGTGGTGAAGGCTGCACAGAAGTCTGTTGGAGTCAGTCTCCCCACCATCACAGACATTTACACCTCCAGATGCAGGAAAAGAGCCACCTGCATCATGAAAGACCTCACTCATCCAGCACACTCACTCTTTGCCCCACTCCCCTCAGGACGGAGGTTGAGGAGCATCAAGTGTAGAACCACTAGACTGAGGAACAGCTTCTACCCTGAGGCTGTTAGACTCATGAATAAATAAAAATAAAATAAAAAATAAACACTGCAAAATATCACATCATACTGATGCTGATCTGTTTTCTTGTTGCTGTATTCATCTGTGTTCATCTGTGACCATCTGCTCATACAAACTCATGTTCGTGCTGCTGTGTATTACTAGTTGATGTTTTTCTTAGTTAGTTCTAGATGTTATTACTGTTTTTCTCTTTCATTTGTTGTTGGATGTAACTGGGACCTCGTGTACATAATCTCGTTTTCATCTCATGTACCACATGCGGTGCAAATGACAATAAAGACTCTCTGACTCTGAGTCTGAAACTGGAGAGGAAGCCAATGAAGGGACATTAAAACTGGAGTGATGTGCTCACGTCTGCCTGTACCAGTCAAAAATCGTGCAGCAGCATTTTGTACCAGCTGCAACCGAGAAAGCGAGGCCTTATTTACTCCAATCAGAAGAGAGTTACAATAATCCAGGCGTGAAGTAATAAAAGCGTGGATTACTGTCTCTAAGTGGCGTCTAGAAAGGAGGGGCTTGATTTTTGACAGGCGCCTCAGATGAAAGAACGAGGACTTAACCATGCTGTTGATGTGACAGTCCAGTTTCAGGCAGGGGTCAATTTTCACTCCTAGATTTGTCACAATCGACTTTTCATATGGGGCCAAAGAGGAAAAATCAAAAGTGGTGGGACTGTCAGGAGCACTAGATTTAAAGACCATAACCTCGGTCTTTTTATCATTAAAATGGAGGAAATTAAGCGCCATCCACCCTCTAATGTCACCAAGACAGTCCAGAAGAGACTGCGTGGAGCCATTTTGTTTTACAGGAAAATAGACTTGACAGTCATCCGCATACAAATGAAACTGCACACCATGCTTTCTGAAAATAGAACCGAGTGGCAGAAGGTAAAGTGAGAAGAGAAGAGGACCAAGGATAGATCCCTGGGGTACACCCCAGGGGAGGGCAGCAGATGCAGAGGTAAAATTATCAATCTTCACACTGAAACTTCGATTTGAAAGGTAGGACCTAAACCACTGCAGAGCTGAGCCAGTGATGCCCACCCATTGCTCCAATCTGGCGATAAGAATTTCATGGTCGACTGTGTCAAAAGCAGCTGTTAAATCTAAAAGCACAAGTAAAACACAGTTTCCAGAATCCAGCGATAAAAATATGTCATTAAAAACCCTTAGAAGAGCAGATTCAGTGCTATGGTAGGTTTTAAAACCAGACTGGAAGACCTCCAAAATTTTAAATTCATCCAAAAAGTCCTTCAGCTGGGTGTAAACAACTTTTTCCAATATTTTTGAAATAAAAGGTAACTTTGAAATTGGCCTAAAGTTGGACAAAGAGGTAGGATCAAGGCCAGGTTTTTTCAATAATGGCTGAACCACAGCATGTCTAAAATTGCCTGGCACCACGCTAAACATTAAGCTGCTATTGATCAAATTTAGAACAAAAGAGCCAACTGTAGAAAATACCTCCTTAAGAAAACAAGGAGGTACAACATCAAGGGGGGAACCTGATGGTTTCATACTGGTGACAATTTTCTCTAGGTAGGAGAGAGAAATAGGCTCCAGATGATCAAAAAGTGCAGGACAGGGGACCAGGATGGAAGGGTCATGGGAAGGAAAAGAAATACAAGCCCTCGTGTTCGTAACCTTGTCCAAAAAAAATTGAAGGAACTTATCACAAAGTTCTTTGATGACTAATTAGATGTAAAAAACTGAAAACAGGTCTTGTTAGTCTTATTTGTTTAAACACAGGCTGATAAACTGGATCAGATCTATAAGGTTCTAAAAGGATCCGGATTTGATCACATGAACAAAACCAATATGTTCCGCCGAGTCATTATTTATTAAACAGAAACTGTTTCCAGATCCAGACCCAACAGAACCTCTCCCAGCAGCAGAACCCTCAGTGGGTTCTCTGTAGAATGTCAACAGTCTCTCTCATGGTCCTGGAGGAGTTCTGGTCCACTCTTCTTTCCACCATTGAGGGTTCTGCTCAGCTCTCTGAAGGTCCACCACAGTGTTTCAGTCAGGATGAGGTTCTGGACTTTGATTGGAACATTGCAGGACCTTGGTTCTGTTCTATCTGACTTGTTCTGTTATAGATCAGCTGCTATTTTTGGGGGTCATGGTTCTGTTGGACCCAGTTTGGTCCAAGCTTCAGCTGTTGGACTCCTTTGGTCTACAGAGGAGTTCTGGTCCACTTACTGACTGACAGGAGTCCAAACCATCAGCCTCCACCACCGTGCTGACAGCTGGGAGGAGCTGTTTGCTGCAGTGCATTCTGGGTAAACATCTGTCATCTGGTCTGGTTCTGGTCCAGAAGTCTTGTTGTCCCTTCAGATGAAACTTTCCAAACCTGCAGAGCTGCCATGTTGGTTTTAGAGATATGTCATGACCTTTGACCTGCTGACTGAGGCCTGTAGGGTCACTGCACGGTCTGACCTTCAGGGTGAATTATCTTTCTCTCTTCAGAAGATGGACTCTTAATGACCTTTGACCTTTTTCAGGCTAATGAGCAGCAACAGCTGCTTCTCGGAGGTCATTGCTGATGTCTTTCCATCTTGGCGTTTGTTAACACACACACCTGTAGGGTCCAGATCAGAGGTGGTCCCCCGATGAGGATCAGTTGGTCTGCAGCTCCTGATCCTGGACCTCTGATGTCCAGTGGGAGCAGCAGGACTGGAACCAGTTTTAGTTTCAGATGAGTCGTGGAATCTGTTCTGTGTTTTCACTTCAGGTCAGATTTGAATCATTTCAGATCTGCTAAAGACCAGATCAGTTTTTAATGTTCTGAAACTCTGGACCTCATTCCAGTTCAGTTTGGTCCAGTTTACTTGTTCTTCTACACAATGACCTCACAGAAAAAGTAAATGAAGGCTACAGCCAGGTCCTGACCTCCAGCAGACAGGGTCCTTGTGCTTCCCTCGTGAGAATCCTCCTCCAAAGACAGACTGGAGAAAACACCAAAGCTCTTCTCTTCAACAGCTCCAATGGCCACTTGTCCTCTCTGAAGAGGGAGCTGAGCTCCCAACTGGGAGGAGACCCTGAGGAAGACCCAGCCAGGACACACTGGAGAGATGTCTCTCGTTTGGTCTGGGAACAACTTGGAGTCCTTCCAGAAGAGCTGGAAGAGGCTGTGGAAAGAGATGTCTGGACCTCCCTGCTCAAGATGCTGCCCCGAGACCTGACTTGAAAACAAGAGGAAGATGATGGATGGATGGATGGATGGATGGATGGATGATGAATGGATGGATGGATGGATTACAGCATGCAGATACATATTGTGTGTGTTTGCACTCTCCACTGGATATATAGTTTTTTTTTCTTATTTTGTCTTAAACAAAACTACAATAAATTATTTGCTTGACTAGTTTCCCAATGTGTGATTGGCTTGACTATGTAAAAATACAAACATTTTTCTCAACAAGATAATCATTTGCTTTCTTTGATCTTGAACATGTAGTGTTTGAATACCAATAAAACCAAGTTTACCTGGTTTAATAAAATGTACATTGTAATGTGACATAAGTTGGAGAGGGTTGTCTTGATTAAAACATTTCACAGTTAAAGGACACAGATCATACCATATTTACTGTATACAGTACCTTTAGTCACGCCTCATTTATTTTCTAACTCTTTTTACAAATTCATACGCTTAAAGAAGCGATGTTCTTCAGGTCAGACTGACACAAATGGATACACCTCAATAATACCAAATATAAATGTGGACATTAGTAGGGACTCATCTCTTCATTAGGACATCTAGTTTGAATCACCTGTTAGTTGAAGATTAATTTTGTTTGAACTAATTGTTTTAAAAAAGGGGCAGATATAATAATATTTTTTTCTTCTTTCTTCTACCTTTCATTTTTATATTTTGTATGTTATCGTTTATGGGATTGTTTTGTATTGTATTTTAAAATGAACACATTTATAAGCTAAAAAAAATAAATAAATAAATAAGTAAGAACATAAAAAGACAGAGACTTTTACAATAATATTTTTCAACTTTTTTGAATGCAGCAATTTCCCTCCAGATGATCCTTTGCCTCACATCTATATTACTTATTAACATATTTTACTTCAGAGTCATTTGGTGCAACTAATTTGATGATTGTAGAGATATTTGTTTATGATAAAGAAAGGAAATATCATATTCAGTTGACATGACAATGACAGTCATCATGGGTGAAACTATGCAGTAATAAAAAAATAAAAGCAAATCTTCCTGGTTTTACTCACTCTCCAAAATATGTATTTAATTTGTGTACAGAAGAGCATTTTTGTTCCTTAGCTCCAAAATGGCTTTTCTTCAGCTTTGGAATAAACTATTTTGGGTTTTGGAATAAACTTCTAATGAATCCAAAAGTCTGTCTGCAACAGAGATTGACACATTTCAAGAATTTAAAAACTGCAATTCATTTTTATATCTAGAAGGATGAAGGGAACTGAAACTTTAGAGTTACAGAACAAAAACTCCCAAAATAAGGCCCTGTACATACGTAGCCTGGTGTTTGAAAAACGAATATTTGCGCAAAAAAAAATCTCTGTCCATACATGTTCGAATATTTAAAATGTTTGTCTACATGTCCCGTTTTTTCACCACAGAACGTTGTAAAGTTGTAAAGAATATGCTGAACCCATAGGTGGCAGTGTAGTGCTGTCACAACCCTTCAACCCATGCAGCCACACTTCCTGTTATTTATTTATTTATTTTCTTTCGTTTGTGTGGACAGACCGTGAGGTTGAACTACTATTAAATACCGTGTTGGAGTACAAATTAATAAAACGCAGGAAAATGTCGACTAGGAATCATGTCAGAGCAGGTATGTTGACTTTTTAGTGCTTTTTTTAGAGCATTATGTGACGTGAGCGCCGCTCCAGCTGGACCGGCAGAACCAGTTCTGCCGGTCCAGCTGGAGCAGAAAGCTCCGTTCTGAAAGTCCACATGCAGACTCGAAAACGGAGAGTTCTCAAATCTTCACTTTGGCCTGAGTTTTGTTATTATTTGTTTATAGTTACATCAACCGGCGTTCACGTGTAGATGAAAGGCTAAACCGCATGCTAAACTGTTCGGTTTTACTGATAAACGGCTACGTGTGTACAGGTCCTAAGAAATAACTTTTTTTTTCCCCACTATTGTTTGATCACCATCGTTTCTTCCATAAAACTCAGAGCTGTTGGAAATGCAAATAAACCAGACAAACAAAGTTAATTTGGGTTTATTGTACTTCTATTGTGTTGATTTTTTTATTTTGTTACTAAACTTATGTGGTAACCTTCAGATTTATTTATTTTTATTATTTTTTTATTCAAAGGTATGGGTCTAAATGTAAATTAATTAATTCAAAGTTTTAAAAAAATCAATGACAAAGTCAAAGTCAAAGTCAACATTATTGTCAGAACTGCAATATGTACAGGACATACACAGGATTGAAATTGCGTTTCTCTCAGTCCCTCGGTGCAACAGTAACCATCTAAACACTAAACACTAAAACATTTAATAAACATAAGCATAAAATAGTAAAAGTGTAACACTGTCCTGAGTTTTTTCATAGTAGTATAAAAGTATGAAAATTTACACCAACACTGAAACACCAAACACCCAATGAACATAAGCATAAAATGAAATAATAAAAGTGTAATACTGTCCTGAGTTTTTCATAGTAGTATAAAAAGTATATCTATAAAATAAACTGAAGGTTCTAGCATTGACATTTGCAAAGAGTGGCACAGCAGCATATGAGTTAATGTACACAGTATATGTATGAGGTAGTTGATGTTGGTATAGAGGCAAAGTGGCATATGCAGTAAGGCACATAAGGCACATTTGGCATCCTTAGATAAGGCTAGTCAGAGAATACTGTATATGTATCAGCAGTAGTGTAGATATAAAAGTAGTGTAAATGTAAACAGTAGTAATAAATGTAAAACAGTAGTAATAAATGTAAACCGTATTAATAAATGTAAACAGTGAATGTAAACAGTAGTATGACTATAGGCAGTAATGTAATACAAACATTAGTGCAAATATGAGAAGTAGTGCAAACTGAATGAGCACATGACCGAGAGTTTAGTGAATAACCCGTTTGATGACACAGGGTCCAGTGTTAAAAACTTTGTGTTGAGTGGTAATGTGTGAGAAAGTTTTTTGTGTTAAGGCAGTTCAAATGGGAGGGGAGGCAGAGCAGGCAGAGTGTTTAGCATTCTGACTGCCTGATGAACAGAGCTGTCTCTCAGTCTGCTGGTTCGAGCCTGGAGACTCCTCAGTCTCCTCCCTGATGGCAGCAGTCTAAAGCGGCTGTGTAGTGGGTGTGTGGGATCACCTGCCATGCAGTGGGCTTTCCGAGTGAGGCGTTTGCTGTGTAAGTCCTGCAGTGAGGGCAAGGAGGTGCCGACGATCTTCTCAGCTGCTCTCACGATGCGCTGGAGGCTCTTGCGGCATGATGCAGTACATGCACCAAACCACACCGTGATGCAGCTGGTCAGGACACTTTCTATGGCACCCCTGTAGAAGGTGCACATGATGGGGGTTGAAGCTCCAGCCCTTTTCAGCTTGCGGAGAAAGTAGAGGCGCTGGTGAGCCTTCTTGGCCAGTGCTGCAGTGTTCCTGCTCCAGGACAGGTCCTTCGAGACGTGCACTCCCAGGAACTTGGTGCTGTCCACTCTCTCCACTGCGGTGCTGTTGATGGTCAGAGGGGCATGTTGTGCATCCCTCTTCCTGAAGTCCACGACAATCTCCTTTGTCTTCTCCACGTTGAGAGTGAGATTGTTGTGTCCGCACCACAAGGCCAAGCGGCTCACCTCGTTCCTGTAGTCCGTCTCATCGTTGTTGCTGATGAGACCTACCACTGTTGTGTCGTCCGCAAACTTGATGAAGTGGTTGGAGCTGTACGATGGTGTGCAGTCGTGTGTTAGCAGGGTGAATAGAAGGGGGCTCAGCACACATCCTTGTGGGGCCCCTGTGTTCAATGTGATGGTGCTAGATGTGTTACTCCCGATCCGTACTGTCTGTGGTCTCCCGGTCAGGAAGTCTAGCAGCCAGTTACACATTGAGGTGTTCAGCCCCAGACTGTCCAGTTTATGGATGAGCTGTTGGGGGATGATGGTGTTGAATGCCGAGCTGAAGTCGATGAACAGCATTCTAACATAAGAGTCCTTCGTGTCCAGATGTGTGAGAGCTGTGTGGAGGGCAGAGGAGATGGCATCGTCGGTTGAGCGATTAGGTCGGTATGCAAATTGGAAGGGATCCAGGGAGGCAGGGAGGACAGATGTGATGCTTTTCATGACTAGCCGTTCAAAGCACTTCATCAGGATGGGGGTGAGTGCTACTGGGCGATAGTCATTGAGGCATGCGGGCGTTGCCTTCTTTGGGACAGGGATGATGGTGGTGGCTTTGAAACAGGTGGGGACGATGGCCTGGCTCAGTGAGATGTTAAAGATGTCCGTGAAGACCGCTGCGAGTTCCCCTGCACAGTCCTTCAGCACACGACCAGGTATGTTGTCAGGACCAGAGGCCTTCCGGGCGTTAATCTTGATAAATGATCGCCTTACGCTGTCTGAGGACAGCGCCAGCACCTGGCCATCAGGAGAGGGGGGGAGTTTATGTGCAGGTGTGCTGTTACTTGCCTCAAACCGAGCAAAGAACTCATTCAGTTCATTCAGCGTAGAGGTTGAGCTGTCACAGGTCTGGGGGGGTGGTTTGTAGTTTGTGATGGTCTGTATTCCCTGCCACAGACTGCGTGTATCCTTGCTGTCCTTGAAACGGTGAGCTATTTTCCTGGAATACTGCTTCTTGGCCTTTCTGATGCCCCGATCCAGGTTCTTTCTGGCTGCCCTCAGGCCCACCTGATCTCCCGCTTTGAAGGCAGCATTCCTGGCTCTCAGGAGTCTGTAAACCTCAGCTGTCAGCCATGGCTTCTGATTAGCCCGAACAGTGATGGTCTTGAGGTTAGTTACATCATCAATGCACTTGGTGATGTATGAACATACAGGCTGTGTCTCAATTCAGGGGCTGCATCCTCATGAGTGCGCATTTGTCGGCCGCATACGTCATTGCCCCGCGCGGAGGACTGTCCCAATTCGAAGACTCCTCCTCATGCGGCCGAGGAATGCGGCCTACTTCCTGCCGAAATCCAAGGATGCATCCGTGAATCCTTCAAGACGGAGGCTATCCCAGAATTCATAGCGCCAGCAGAGATTTCGCGGGGGGGTGGGACTTTCTGCGTGCAGGGTCGGGACTGCTGCGTGTTGTTGAGTCATCAGCTCGTTCAACCTCAGCGCAAGCTTGAATCTCATTAAAATTTAACTACAGAAACGACTAAAAAAAATTGTTAGCTGAATATATATTAGTGTTTCTGAGTTTACTGTTTGTTAAAGCTAGGGTCTGCGATATTTGAACACTCTTGAACACTCTGGGACTTAGAAATATTTTCAGCGCAGAAAAGCATTCTGCTCCCTCCCCTCAGAGCCATATATGGCACAGTCCGAGCTCTGCAGCTGAACTTGGGATCTGCTCCGCCCCCTGCTGCTGTCTGCTCAGAGCCGCTGCGATATTCTGTGTTTATGGTAATAAAACCTTCTAATAAAATAAAATAAAACCATGGAGCGCTAGTCCTACAACACAAAATCCAGCAGAAATCATCAGAGGTTCACGAAGCAACGTTTGGACATGATTTAATTCGCTCGTGATTTCCTCATGTCTGTCAGCGCTGGTCTGGAATGTCTGGAATGCTCCACCTCCTCCGGTCTCTGCGCTCCGAAGTTCCGTGTTTATATGATAATATAACTGTTTAAAAAATATAATAAAACCATGAATCACTCATCCAACAACACAAAATCCAGCAGAAATCATCAGAGGTTCACGAAGCAACGTTGGACATGTTTTAATTCGCTCGTGAGTCGTGACAAATCCATTTCCTCATTCCTGTCAGTGCAGGATGAAGCGATCACTTGGCTTTTGGCAAAAAAACTAAATAAAAGTCCAGCTCTGGGATAAAGAAGGGATATTTAATACATTTTGTGTCACATAAAAAACAGTCCTGCATCGCTTTGCAATCCTTTGAATGAGAACGAGCTGCGGCTGGGACAGGTGGGGGCGTGGGTTGGGGCGTGACAAACAACTCTGTTTTTATTGGCTGTCAGTGTCCTGGTCACTCTTGTGTTTTCAGTGTTTTTATAAATGCTGATAGAGAAGCAAGGGGACTATAGTTTTTTTCAGAGATTACTTTGTCTAACATCAGTTTGTCAGTAGATAGTGACTGAGTGAAGAAATATGTTAAAAATATATTGTTTGAAAAGTTACAGACTACATTACAATCTTACATACCCCGCCTTTAAGAACTGATTACAAATTAGCTTATTTTATGTTTATTAAATGTATTCATTTTTTACAAAAGAAACACAATACAAGACAATCCCATTAATGATACGTACACAATGTAAAAAAAGAAAGGTAGCAGAAAGAAGAATAAATCTTATTATATCTGCCCCTTTTTTCAAACAATCAGATTAAACAATAATAATCTTTCACCAGCAGTACAAAATGACTAACTCTTTCTAATTTTCTAATACTAATACTAATACATAACTAATAATTGATACAATACACATTACGCTAATTCATATATATTTTTTCAACAAATTCCTTTTGATCATTTTCTTAAATGTAAACAGTGACTTGGCATTTTTAACTACATTCTCCAAGCCATTCCATAATCTAATTCCCTGGATTGAGGTAGAACGTCCCTTCAAACTAGTTCTGAATTGTGGTTTTACAAACATCTCTGTCCCCTTAAGATTATAACAACTTTGTCTTTTAACAAAATTCATTTGGACATTTAAAGGTAATTCGTTATTCTGAGCCCTATACATAATTGATAAAATATTATAATCAACCAAATCATGGAACTTCAATAATTTCAGTTGATAAAATAATGTACTGGATGGATGACAGTAATGTTTTCTAGTGATAATTCTTACAGCTCTTTTCTGTAATACAAAAATAGGCTTTGTGATTGTTTTACACGCTTTCCCCCAAACATCAATACAATAGATTAAGTGTGGAACAATGATTGTGTTATACAACAAATACAGAGCTTTATCATTCAATAGGTCTCTGACCTTGTATAGTACTGCAATCGATTTAGCTATTTTTATTCTTACAGAATTTATGTGTTGTTTCCATGTCAGTTTGTCATCAATAATAACACCCAAAAACTTCACCTCACTCACTCTACAAATCTCAACACCCTCAATTTTGAGTGGAACATCAACAGTTTTCTTTTTATTACTGAATATCATGTAATTAGTTTTTTCTAGATTTAATGATAATTTATTGATTTTAAACCAAGTTTGTATTTTGGTAAATTCTGTCTTTATCAATTCCAACATTTGTTCTATATCTTCACCTAAACAGAAAAATGTGGTATCATCAGCAAAAAGTATACATTTAAGGAGTCCTGACACATTTACCAAGTCATTCACATATAAAATAAATAGCTTTGGTCCAAGCACAGAGCCCTGGGGAACTCCACATGTGATATTACAGAGGTCAGATCTTACATCATTTATTTGTACAAATTGTTTCCTATCTTTCAAATAGCTAGATACCCACTGTAATGCTGGTCCTCTAATACCATATTTGTTCAGTTTTTCAAGGAGAATGGTGTGATCAATAGTATCGAATGCTTTTTTTAAATCAACAAAAATACTGACACAATATTGTTTTTGATCGACAGCAGTAGTTATTTGTTCCATTAATTCCATGAGAGCCATTGATGTAGAGTTTTTAGCTCTGAACCCATATTGACTGTTGCTTAGAATATTTTGTTTGTCTATAAATTGATCTAGTCTGTTCACAAATAGTTTTTCAAGAATTTTAGAAAACTGTGGTAACAAGGATATAGGTCTATAATTGTTGAACACACATTTATCACCATTTTTAAAAAGAGGAACTACCTTAGCTACTTTCATATTATCTGGAAATATTCCTGTTGAAAATGATAAGTTACATATATATGTAAACGGCTCAATAACATGGCTCATTATATCCTTTACAAACATCATATCCATGTCCACCCAGTCCTTTGATCTCTTGTCTGTAAGATTTTTTACTACCTTCATTATTTCCTCTTTGTTAGTTCCATTTAGAAAAATACTGTTTGCACAGCCTGTAATTGAATGGCTCACATTATTATCTACTTTTGGTATTTTAGCTGCAAGGCTTGATCCAACATTCACAAAATATTGATTAAATCCATTGACAATTTCATTTTCATCATAAACTTCATCTTTTTCTTTTACAAAATATTTTGAAATACTAGTTTTTGCTTTATGATTCTTCATAACACTATTCATTACTCGCCATGTTGCTTTCATATCACCATTACTTTTATCTAATAATTTACTATAATATTCTTTCTTATGTTTCCTTATAATCCCTACTAATTTATTTTTATACTTTTTATATTTTTCTTCAGCGTTCTGACTTCGCAATTTCAAGAAACATGAATACAAATAATTCTTTTTTTTACAAGCATTTCTCAACCCTTTTGTCATCCATGGTTGGTCAACGATATTTCTCTTTGTATAATTTGTTTGTACACAATTTTTTTCATACAGAGTTTCCAAGATATTCATAAACTCATCATATGATCTGTTCACATCATCAACATACACTTCATTCCAGTCTTGTTTATCTAGATCCTCTTTTAATTTTTCCAAAACTTTTTTTGATGTGTTTATGATCTTTTTCTTTGTTTTAACTGCTTTTGTGATACTTTGATCATTTTTATAGATTGTGAAAACTGGTAAATGATCACTTAAGTCGGTCGTTAAAATACCACCTATCACCTCTCCGTTTGTTATATTTGTGAAAATATTATCAATTATTGTGGCACTATGAGTTGTAATTCTTGTTGGCTTGGATATCAACGGATACATATTTAAACTGTACATTGAATTTATAAATGTACTGATGTTATTTGAATCTGTTTTATTTCCCATATCAATGTTAAAGTCTCCACACAAAAAAACTTTTTTATTAAAACTCTTCTCCAATAGCTCCAAGATTTTATCAGTGAATATTTCTATATTTGATCCTGGTGATCTATATACACAACTTATTATTATGTTTTTATCATTTTTGTTTATTATTTCTATTGTTATCATTTCCATAATATTATCAACTATTATTGACATTTCATTATTTAATTTACATTTTATTTCATTCTTAACATATAGAGCGACTCCACCACCTCTTTTATTATTTCTGTTCATGTGAAATAATTCATACCCTTCGATGTGAATATTACTTGTGTTATCATCATTGAGCCATGTCTCTGACAGTGCTATTATCGTAAAAGTTCTGTTTAACTGTTTTAAGTAATCTGTTATTTTGGAAATATTTGCATTTATATTTGCATTTTACACGTGCGTAGCAAGGTTTTTCTGAGGGGCGATCTGTTAAAACTCAGAGTGGACCTACAAAATGCAAGTTGCCCAGTAGGTCACCGCAATAAACATTGGGTTGGCATGCAGATCCTTTTCTCAAAAGCTGGTTCGAATCTCACTCGGTACGGTTAAAACTTATTTTACGTTTGTCTTTTATTGGATAAAAAAAAAGGAGTTTCACAAACTCCTTTTTTTAAATCTCAGTCCTCATATTTTTATCCAATAAAAGACAAACGTAAAACAACTTTTAACCGAACCGAGTGAGATTCGAACCAGCTTCGAGAAAAGTGCCTGCACGCCAAGCCAATGATTAACCGATTGAGCTACTTGGCAACTTGCATTTTGTAGGTCCACTCTATCTTTTAACCCATCGCCCGTCAGAAAATCCTTGCTACGCACGTGTAAAATAAGCTGATTTGTAATCAGTTCTTAACAAACAGTAAACTCAGAAACACTATATATACATGTATTCAGCTTAGTAATATATTTTAGCGGCGTCCCTTCTCTTTCCATAGATATCATATATAGAACACTAGATACCCCATGGACTGCTCTCGCCTATTGGAGCCGACGAGATTTCAGGCGGCCATCTTGAAGATGTCGTCCGCTCCACTCAGCCTTATATATTTGGCTGGCACAATAAAGTATCAGCGCATTTAATCAATCATAACACGCTGAATAGTAATCCCATTGTCACATATTTAAATTTTAGGCATACAGCTATTAAAACTGCATGTATAGGAACGTATAGTTTAGCATATTTAAATAATTTTGGTGGAATACAATACTTTAATGTATGACATGTTTAGCAAGATACAACCAAAGATGCAATTTATTCACACACACATTATGTATACATATTCAGATACTGTAATAATACATATATTCAGATATAGCTATATAAATATATACTGTATATATATAACTATACTGTATATAACTATATATATAAAACATATATATATATATATATATATATATATATATATATATATATATATATATATATATATATATATATATATATATATATACAGGTAACCCCCGACCTACGAACGAGTTCGGGACCTAAGAACCGTTCGCAGCTCGATCCTGTCGTAGGTAGGGGGTGAAAATTGCGTCCCGTTCGTAGGTCGTTATTCCGTTCGTAGGTCGCGGAAATACCGCTAACGGTGCGCCGCGCACACATTTAACAGCATGAGACTGACATACTGGGCCATAAACATGCACAGAACTTTATTTACAAACACTTATCTAAACCATTACACCACACATGCATCCATAAACACACACAGTAACTGTACATCAGTAACTTCACATCAGAACTGCAGGAAATCAGCTGGAAATCACATCAGCAAAATGATGTCAACAATCACACATGAATCCATAAATCCATCAGCAGCATCACATCTATCAGAAACATGTTGCAACCATCATGTTTTTGAAACCAGTGCGTTGATGAGTGTCCATGTGCATGAGAAAGAAGTCCATGAACTCAGAAAAAGCTAGAAGCAGCAGAAAAATGAAACAAAATTGCCTTACTTTGACTGAAGTGTAGGTAGACAGATGTTTTTCTCATGATCAAACCTGCATCTGATGGAACTGCTTAGCCATTGCTCAACAATGAATGTTGGGAGCATTTACTTTTCCACTGTCATGCGCAGTGTCACGCCCATGCCCAACTAACAACAGCCAAGGGGCAATCCCCTCCCCCACCTTGCCGATTGCTGTGTGTGACGCAGTTCAGCGGATTCGGATGTTATCAGTCCATTCTATGGGCGCTATCAATCGTTATCATCCCCATAGAGTATGGGAGAAACTGTACAGTCTACGTACTAGCATGTTTGAAAGAACGTTATCAGCGTTTTAATGGCTGTTATCAGGGGGCGTGTTTCCGCGAACCCGGAAGTGGTGTGTTTTTGTGTTTTGCAGCTTATGTAACTGTTTCCCTCAACCTAACCTTAAGCCTGACCCAGATGTCCAACCCTAAACCTAACCCCAGCTCACCCTTGTGCCTAAACCTAACCAAGACCCTAAACCTAACCAAAGAGAGTGAAATCGAAACCTAACCACGTAAGTAAACGGAGCCTGCTGTCATCCATTGTATCGGTATTTGAAACATGCTAGTACGTTATCAGTCCATTCTATGGGCGCTATCAACCGTTATCATCCCCATAGAATGTGGGAGAAACTGTTCGATTCTATGGTTGATAACATCCGAAGCGGGTGCAGCAGTTACGCCGTAGCTCGATTATATACTTGTAATGGGGCTCGTTCGTAGGTCACGTATTTTCTGCCGTATGTCGATGGCATTCTTCTACTTTGGCTCGTTCGTAGGTCCCGTGGTTCGCAGGTCGGTGGAGTCGTAGGTCGGGGGTTCCCTGTATATGTGTACCGTATTCGTCTGTCTTTAATACGCTCCCGTGTATAATACGCTTTGACCAAATATTGCCAATAAACCAGAAAAAAAACGTACATAATACGCTTCGGTGTTTAATATGCATCTATTATGCGTCACCGCTACGCGTCACGTCAGCGCCTCGTTTGCCCTGCTTAAAATGGCGGCCACAGAAGCGTCAGCACGGAAGGACTTTACAAGATTAAAACGGTAAAAACTATTATTTCTTTGCTGAGAAAAAATATATTTCTTAGCTGACGTTATAGCACAAGGGTTCCCGAGCTTAACCGTTCCTTAATCAATTCACAAATGTGGTCAAATCTGCTGAATTTTAATTGTTTCGGTTTGACTTTTTCCAAACAGCCTCGGGGACGCTACGAAAATAAATTATAAATAAATCTAAACGCGACTTTTTTTTGCTCTAAATATCTTCTGCAGCTAACAGGTTGTAAATGACCACCAAATAATTACACTGTAAGTTTCAAGAAAATCCGCGGTGTGGTTTAAGAGTTATCTTGCAAAAAAAACCCGCTAACAACAACACAGCTAAATGGTAGCTACCTCTAGAGCAGGGAGCCGGGCAGCGACATTCAGTCCGAGCAGAGGAGGATTTTTCTGACACATGACGGTCGGTGGACTCTCTGGAAGTGTCCGCTAGCGGACAAAAGTGGTACTGCACAATTTTTAGGCCAAAATGAAAAACTGCGAATCAGAGCCAAAAATGGGTCTAAAAATATGGGAAAAAATCCATAGATACCGTAAAAACCGTTGTATTAGATCTTGCATCGATTGCATATCTCTAAAGAAAAGCTAGCTAGGTTCTGTCCAGGGACTGATCCTTTGTGTAACTGATGCAGGTCAGAAGTTGGTTCCCTTATTCATACTTTCTGGGAGTGTTCAAAACTTCATACATATTGGACATCTATATTCAATACACTCTCAGAAATATACAATGTTAAAATTTGCCCTTCTGCTCTAACTGCAATTTTTGGAGTCATGACTCCGAATACTTTACTTTCCAAGCATAATTCAAATGCAGTAGCTTTTGCTACGTTGATTGCGAGACGTCTTATACTTTTGAGGTGGAAACAGGAGGCTCCTCCTACACATGAACAGTGGCTTGCAGAGCTTATGAGGTTTTTGCATTTAGAGAAGATGAGGTGTACACTGGCAGGTTCAACTGCTAAATTTGTCAAGACATGGCAGCCATTTTTACAATACATGGAAACATTCAGGATGGGTACACCATCGTAACCAAACAGCTGCTATATTTCTTTAGTTAGCTGTAAAGTGAACAGATTTTTGCATCTTCATTTGTTATCAAATTGAGATTTTTTATTTTTATTTTTTATTATTATTTTTATTATGTGTGTTTTGAAAAGGTTTTATTTTGTGTGTGATTTTTACTTTTTGTTTTATATGGGGGTTTTTGTATATTAAAATGGACATCGTTTTATAAAACTCGAATGTTGTAAATAATGTGATGTGAAAATTGATAAAGTATAAAAAAAAATTTAAAAAACGTTGTATTATACGCTGTATTTTTGCTCATTTGAATGTCCAGTGTATTAAACACCGAAGAGTATTATTTATGGATTTTTTCCCATATTTTTAGACCAATTTTTCGCTCTGATTCTTCGTTTTTCATTTTTGGCAAAAATGGTGCAGTACCAGTTTCAGCCGCTATACGGGCGCTGTAGGCAGCAGCCAGCAGAGGACTCAGAGAGCAAAGAGGAAGAGGGGCCACTTCCAGAAGTTTCTACTTGCATGTGTGCGAAAAAAGCCTCCTTTGGTCGGACTGATGACTCTGTCGCTGCCCGCTCCTTGCTGTGGATGTACTGGTAGCTGTTTTTGTTTGCAAGATACCACTCATAAACCACATCGCAGATTTTTAAATCAATTTTTAAGCGTTTATTTAGCTAAATTTAAAGAAACAAAGCGTCCGGTTTGACCCGCCTGGCGCCTGCATAAAAATCGGCAAACTTTTTTTAAAAATCCAGCTGATTTGAACATTTCGTTAAACTCAGGAGTACGTCTACTATTAAGTCAGCTAAGAAATATATTTTTAAGCGTTTATTTAGCTAAATTTAAAGAAAGAAAGCGTCCGGTTTGACCCGCCTGGCGCCTGCCTAAAATTCGGCGAACTTTTTTTTTTAATCCAGCTGATTTGAACATTTCGTTAAGCTCAGAAGCACGTCTGCTATGAAGTCAGCTAAGAAATATATTTTTTCTCGCAAAGAAATAATTGTTTTACCGTGTTTCCTTGTGAAGATCTTCGTACTCGCTTGCTTCTGTCGCCGCCATCTTGATTAGGGCAAATGAGGCGCTGACGCGTCGCGTGGTGATGACGCGTATTAAACACCGAGGCGTATTGTTTACGTTTTTTTCTTGTTTATTGTTAATAATTGGACAAAGCGGATTAAACACCGGAGCGTATTTTCCTCCGGTGAATACGGTAATACGCTTCGGTGTATAATACGTAGGACATTCAAATGAGCAAAAAAACTGCATATTATATACCGACGAATACAGTATAATATATATATATATATATATGTGTATATT
>JBBPBX010013219.1:0-12011 GCA_038048925.1 Garcialebias charrua | reverse complement strand
TATATATATATAGTATATATATATATATATATAATATATATATATATATATATATATATATGGGGGCCAAGATGGTGTAGAGGCAGGGGAGCCGACTTGGGACCCGAAGGACCCAGGTTCGATCCCCAGTCACTGCATACCTTGTGGTGTCTATGGGCGGCACACCTCATCCCCAAATTGCCCCCCGGGCGCTTTCAATAGCTGCCCACTGCCCCACCTGGTGGTGGTTGGGTTAAATGCAGAGACTAATTTCGTCTTGTATGGAAACATACACAGATGACAAATGTGACATTATTATTATTATTATTATATATATTTATTAGGGGTGTAACGATACATAAAACTCTCGAGACGAGACGAGACAAATTACAGAGTTCGCGAGAACGAGACGAGATTTTAATATTAGTTCAAGAAAACTTCAAAGATCGGTTTTATGCCGCAAAAAGGCTTTTATTCTGTTTTAACATGTATTACAAACTCAACTGATGTCTTCATTTTACTGATTGAATCTCCTTAGACCTTAGAACGTTCAACTTTGTTTAAAAAAAATAGATATTCACGCAGGACTTTCCAAAAATTGAACATAAATATTAACTAATGCGTGCGCTAAATTTCCGCATCAGCCGTCACCAGTGTTGCCAGATTGGGCGGTTCACCGCGATTTTCCTTCTGACTTTTGCGGGTAAAGAGTGCTTTGGGTGGGTGGGACTCTATCTGGCAACACCGGTCACACCGGTGTTTACACAAGTGTGTCTTTACATCCGGGGCAGCGTCGGCAGCGCCGGGACCCTCCATCAGTAGTTGGGGCGTCTTCTATAGCAACTTCATCCGGCGAAGCCATGCTGTCCGTGACGCTGACTTGCTAGGGGCTCTGCTAGCATTAGCGACTCGCGAGACAACGTTACCTCTCAACGAGAGATATCGCGGGAGTTTAATATTGCGAGATCTCGTACAACGAGATCTCGTTACACCCCTAATATATATATATATATACACACACACATAAATACACATATATATATACACATATATAGATATATATGTATACCTATATATACACATATATATACACACACACATATATACATATAAATATACAGTATACACACACACACATATATACATATAAATATATACACACATATATACATATAAATATATACACACACATATATACATATAAATATATACACACACACATATACAGTATACATATATACACACACACATATATACATATATATATACACACACATATATACATATAAATATATACACACACTAGTGCTTTAACAGAGTAACCGAGTTTTCGACAGATCGAGTGCTTTGACTTCTATCGAGGCTTTTTTGTCCACCTCGAGTACCCGTAGTGACGTCATCACGTCGCGGTAACGTCAGTACGTCACATCACGTGATAAAAACCGAGCGCGGGGTAGCTTTTAGCTGGATTTGGATTCCTTTGTGCGCACGGATGTTAATGGAGCAGGCCCAGTTTTGTCAAAAAGGTAAAACAGTTTATAATTTTATAAATTGCGCTACTCATTGAATCATTCTGTTGATTTTCTTTTCTTTGAACACCGTAGTAGATTGTGACAGCAGGGGGCAGTGTTGCATTGCAGGTCACATATATAACACGGCCGAAACGGCGTCCTCTCTCTCGTTTCACAAACAAAAAGCAGCAAATATTCATCTCTCTAGACCTATTAAAAACCTATAAACACAATCTCTAAAAGTAAACCTAAATTGCACAGCACTGCAGGCGGTGGTACGGTGTGGCTGTGGCCCCATTTGTTTTTTAAGTTTCGGTTCAGCGCCTTACTTTCACTTTTAATATTAATAATAACTAATAGTTTTGTTTTTCCTGTGACTTATCTGCAGTATGATAAATGATAGGAGCATAATAAATGCTCCCAATGTTTTGTTGGTCTTTTTTTTCTTTTTGTAAAGACGTTTTTATGCATTTATATTTATTTATTTATTTTGCATCATAAGACACTGTGACGTCATTGACTAATCGAGTGCCACTCGAGTTTTTTTATGTTAATGTCGAGCTTAAAAATTATGTACTCGTTCAACCCCTAACACACACACACACATATATAAATATATACACACACACACACACACACACACACATATACATATAAATATATACACACACACACATATATCCAGCTCGAGAGGCTAACATGCTACAGAGCGGACCGAACCCTCGAGGGAGGTAAGACACATGGAGGGGGGCTGTGTGTTTACATCAACAACGCATGGTGTCTGGATGCTGCTGTGATCCACAAACACTGCTCACCTTTAGTGGAGTTTATGACTATTAAAGCTGCTATATGTAACTTTTCTAACAATATATTTTTTAACATATTTCTTCACTCTGTCACTAGATTGATGTTAGAGAGGTAATCTCTGAAAAAAACTAAAAAAAATATTGTCCCCTTGCTTCTCCAGGTGGTAAATAAGCATTTCTAAAAAGAAAAAGTGACCCGCCATTTTCCAGCCAATAAAAACAAAGTTTGTAACCAGCCAATAAAAACCGAGCTTGAATTTGAATCAGCCAATAAAAACAGAGCTTGAATTTGAATTTCAACAGACCACATGGGGGCAGAGCCATATATGGCTCTGAGGGGGAGGGATCAGAATGCTTTGCTTGTTGAAATTTTTTCTAAGTGCTGATATTCTACAGAAACTGCAGACTTCACCTTTAAATGCAGACCGTTCTATTTACCGAGGGAATTTACAGCTGTTATGATTGTTGCTGTATATATTCCTCCAAGCTCCAACAGCAAAGTTAGAGGTGAGGCACTGAATGAACTGTATCTGCACATCAGTGAGCAGCAAACAGCACACCCTGATGCTTTTCTCATCACGGCTGGTGATTTCAACCAAGTAGATTTAAAGAGTGTATTTCCAAAAACATACAGAAACATAAACTTTGCAACAAGAGGAAACAACACACTGGACCAAGTTTACACCACCATGAAAAATGCCTACAGAGCCCTCCCCCACATTGGTGCTTCTGACCATATCTGTGTTATGCTAAAGCCAGCATACAGGCCACTGGTGAAAGTCACAAAACCAGTCCGCAAGCAGATACGAGTGTGGCCAGAGGGGTCTTCAGAGGCACTCCAGGACTGTTTTGACACCACAGATTGGAATATATTCAAAGAAGCTGCTACCACAAACAACAACACATGTCTCCAGGAGTACTCAGACACTGTATGTTCATACATCACCAAGTGCATTGATGATGTAACCAACCTCAAGACCATCACTGTTCGGGCTAATCAGAAGCCATGGCTGACAGCAGAGGTTTACAGACTCCTGAGAGCCAGGAATGCTGCCTTCAAATCGGGAGATCAGGTGGGCCTGAGGACAGCCAGAAAGAACCTGGCCCGGGGCATCAGAAAGGCCAAGAAGCAGTATTCCAGGAAAATAGCCCACAGTTTCAAGGACAGCAAGGATACACGCAGTCTGTGGCAGGGAATACAGACCATCACAAACTACAGGTAGTCCCCGACTTACGAGCGAGTTCCGTACCTAGGGGGTGCTCGTATGTCAAAAATTCGTAAGTAGGATCACACAAAAAATAATAATAATTAAAAAAATTTACTTTTTTTTTATTTTTATAAATGAATACATGTACAGTACTGGACAGTCACCAAGCACTTAGCCTATCCTAACACAGTTTTTAAAGATGAAGGAATGAGTTGAATTGTCTCCCTTTCACATAAAGGGAGCTAGCTCCCTTTATGGGAATGGAGCCTGCAGGGAGGAGGGAGACAATTCAACTGACTCCTTCATCTTTAAAAACTGTGTTAGGATAGGCTAAGTGCTTGGTGACTGTACAGTACTGTACATGTATTCATTTATAAAAAAAAAATAAAAAAAATAAAAATAAAAAAATTTATTTTATTATTATTTTTTATTTTATTTTATGAGATGCATACTCGTAAGTCCGGGACCTCGTAAGTAAGAGCGCTCGTAAGTCGGGGACTACCTGTACAAACCATCCCCCCAGACCTGTGACAGCTCAACCTCTACGCTGAATGAACTGAATGAGTTCTTTGCTCGGTTTGAGGCAAGTAACAGCACACCTGCACATAAACTCCCCCCCTCTCCTGATGGCCAGGTGCTGGCGCTGTCCTCAGACAGCGTAAGGCGATCATTCATCAAGATTAACGCCCGGAAGGCCTCTGGTCCTGACAACATACCTGGTCGTGTGCTGAAGGACTGTGCAAGGGAACTCGCAGCGGTCTTCACGGACATCTTTAACATCTCACTGAGCCAGGCCATCGTCCCCACCTGTTTCAAAGCCACCACCATCATCCCTGTCCCAAAGAAGGCAACGCCCGCATGCCTCAATGACTATCGCCCAGTAGCACTCACCCCCATCCTGATGAAGTGCTTTGAACGGCTAGTCATGAAAAGCATCACATCTGTCCTCCCTGCCTCCCTGGATCCCTTCCAATTTGCATACCGACCTAATCGCTCAACCGACGATGCCATCTCCTCTGCCCTCCACACAGCTCTCACACATCTGGACACGAAGGACTCCTATGTTAGAATGCTGTTCATCGACTTCAGCTCGGCATTCAACACCATCATCCCCCAACAGCTCATCCTTAAACTGGACAGTCTGGGGCTGAACACCTCAATGTGTAACTGGCTGCTAGACTTCCTGACCGGGAGACCACAGACAGTACGGGTCGGGAGTAACACATCTAGCACCATCACATTGAACACAGGGGCCCCACAAGGATGTGTGCTGAGCCCCCTTCTATTCACCCTGCTAACACACGACTGCACACCATCATACAGCTCCAACCACTTCATCAAGTTTGCGGACGACACAACAGTGGTAGGTCTCATCAGCAACAACGATGAGACGGACTACAGGAACGAGGTGAGCCACCTGGCCTTGTGGTGCGGACACAACAATCTCACTCTCAACGTGGAGAAGACAAAGGAGATTGTTGTGGACTTCAGGAAGAGGGATGCCCAACATGCCCCTCTGACCATCAACAGCACCGCAGTGGAGAGAGTAGACAGCACCAAGTTCCTGGGAGTGCACGTCTCAGAGGACCTGTCCTGGAGCAGGAACACTGCATCACTGGCCAAGAAGGCTCACCAGCGTCTCTACTTTCTCCGCAAGCTGAAAAGGGCTGGAGCTTCAACCCCCATCATGTGCACCTTCTACAGAGGTGCCATAGAAAGTGTCCTGACCAGCTGCATCACTGTGTGGTTTGGTGCATGTACTGCATCCTGCCGCAAGAGCCTCCAGCGCATCGTGAGAGCAGCTGAGAAGATCGTCGGCACCTCCTTCCCCTCACTGCAGGACTTACACAGCAACCGCCTCACTCGGAAAGCCCTCTGCATGGCAGGTGATCCCACACACCCACTACACAGCTGCTTCAGACTGCTGCCATCAGGGAGGAGACTGAGGAGTCTCCAGGCTCGAACCAGCAGACTGAGAGACAGCTCTGTTCATCAGGCAGTCAGGATGCTAAACACTCTGCCTGCTCTGCCTCCCCTCCCATTTGAACTGCCTTAACACAAAAAACTTTCTCACACATTACCACACAACACAAAGATTTTAACACTGGACTCTGTGTCATCAAACGGGTTATTCACTAAACTCTCGGTCATGTGCTCATTCAGTTTGCACTACTTCTCATATTTGCACTAATGTTTGTATTACATTACTGCCTATAGTCATACTACTGTTTACATTCACTGTTTACATTTATTAATACTGTTTACATTATTACTACTGTTTACATTTATTACTACTGTTTACATTTACACTACTTTTATATATACACTACTGCTGATACATATACAGTATTCTCTGACTAGCCTTATTTAAGGTTCCCAATGTGCCTTATGTGCCTTACTGCATATGCCACTTTGCCTCTATACCAACATCAACTACCTCATACATATACTGTGTACATTCACATATACCGTAAACACCGGTGTATAATACGCTCCGGTGTATAATACGCTTTGGCCAATATTTGGAAATAAATCAGAAAAATCGGTAGATAATACGATTCGGTGTATAATACGCGCTGCCGTGACAGTCTTTTTTATGGCCACTAGAAGGTGCCAGGATATGCCTCCAGGTACAGTCTGCCGGTAAACAGACTACAGGGTGCATTAGCGCCCATAGCGGCCGAAACTGGTTCTGCACAATTTTTAGGCCAAAATGAAAAACAGCAAATCAGAGCCAAAAATGGGTCTAAAAATATGGGAAAATATCTGTTGATAATACGCTTCGGTGTATAATACGCAGGACATTCAAATGAGCAATAAAAGTGCGTATTATACACCGGTGTTTACGGTACATACATATACACACACATATCTATATATATATATATCTATATCTATCTATATATATATCTATATCTCTCTATATAAATATATCTATATCTATATATATATATATATATATATATATATTTATTAGGGGTGTAACGGTACGCTAAAATCACATTTCGGTTCGGTTCAACTACAAGGAGGGCTCGGTTCGGTTTATTTTCGGTACAAAAAAAAGACAAAATAAAGACTTACAAAATGTTTATTTTGAAAATATGCCAAAAATATGTTTGTATTGTATTGTAGTAATAAATAAAAGTGACCCATTTGGATGATATTTTAAATAAACAGCACTCTACAATAAATAAACTATATGAACAATAATAAAAATCTTAATAAATACAATAACAGTCAGAACCAGAACAATAAGCAGCAACAGACTGTTTACAATCTAACTAATCAAGTTTTTGTCCAGTAGCAGCAGTGTGGCTGTATTTGTCCTCATTACTCACAACTTCTTCTTGGTGGGACAGGTCCTGGAACAGTTCAGAGTTCAGTTCAGTCATCACACACTTCTTAGCTGCAGGTGATCTCTGGTGGATGTCTGTCCCTGAAGTGGAAGGAGACAGCAGCTACCTCTGTCCCATACTGAAAAATAAAACACAGAGATTAAAAAAAAAAAGTTAATAAGATTATGATTTTAAATAAAAAAGATTATTTAGATAATAATAATAAAAGAACAATACCTCTTCTTGAACGGTTGAAACTCTCACTCATCATCATCATCATCAGAGCTCAGCTCCAGGGCTTGTTGACAATATCAGTTTTAGTTTTTTCATAAAGTTCTGAACTTTTTGAGTGATGGATGTCTCATAGCGAGGATCAATAACTTTAAAGCCTGCGTCATAAACAACATTCAGACTTAGATTCAGATCTTTAAAAACTCCTACAGTTTGTGTTATTGCTCTGGACCGCTCTGATTTACCTGATAAAAGTTGTTTAAATGCAGCTGCTTTTAGCTGTGTTTGCAACAGCTGCTGTTTCTTCGTTCACATTCCGATGACGTAGTTTCCAGCGCGTTCACGTTAGACGTGTTGCTGCTGCAGAGAGCTGCGTCACGCAGCTGCTGCAGAGCCAGTCTTCATGAAACAACGTCCACAAACACAGCTTTGAATGTGCGCTCGTCTTAACAAGAAAGCCATAACGTTCCCAAACAGGAGACCGGAGCGAGCAGCTAATGGCTAATAATGCTGCGCGTGCTGCGCGATAATAGCTCCGTGCTGAAACGCGCCCAGGAAATTTTGTTCCGCGGCGCATATATTAACGTTCAATGAGAGAAAAAATAACTGAAACGGTACGCAGGTGGACCGAACCTAACGTGGCGTACCAAAACGGTTCGGTACATGCCTAATTTATATATACACACATACTGTATATACAGTATACCGTACATATATACACATATATATATACACACACATATATATATATATACATATACTGTATATACAGTATACCAGAGGTGGGACCAAGTCACTGTGTTGCAAGTCAAGTTAAGTATCAAGTCAAGACGGTCCAAGTCAAGTCAAGTCTCAAGTCAACGACGGTCCAAGTCAAGTCAAGTCTCAAGTTAAGACAGGCAAAAGTCGAGTCAAGTCTCAAGTCAGGAACTTTTAATTTCAAGTCATTTCGAGTCGTTCTCCCCCCCCTTTTTTTTAACATTTGCAATTATATATAAAATGTAAATAATAGACCATTTGTTCTTTTTAAAATCTGTATTTATCTCAAATGATAGAACATGTGCAGCTGAACACAACGTATAAAAAACATACCCAACTCCCCCAAATGAGCAGCAGAACAGAACCCAGAGAGAGCAGTCCATTCATTTCTGACTGAGAAAAGTATAAAAGTTATATACCGGTACATATAAAAAAAAGTCATAGCACGTCTTTGCTGAATAAACAATGTATTAATGACACAGCTGAAAACTCTGACAGAGATGCTTCAAATCATGTTGGCACGCTGTGTGAAAAGGTATAGACGAACATTTCAATTGATGGAGCAAAAGAGAGATACAGATGGATAAGAAAAACATAAGGAGGCTGAACTGTCTGCAGGCAGAATGTCAACATTTTAAAATTGGGCAATTGAGGATACTGTATTTCAGTTAACTATTCTGCGTTGCATTTGCAAAAGACCAAACTGGCCAAAAGTCTGTCTGTCATTTGTGCACGATGAGGACGTAAAATGATGCCACCATGGCTGAAGACACGCTCCACTGGAGCACTGCAAGCAGGCACTGCCAAAACTCTGGTGGCCACATTAAAGAGTGAAGGAAGAGTGTGCATGTTCATTGCCCAGAACAAGAGGGTGTTCTGTCCATCAGCAATATGGAGGTAATGACTTAGCTGTAGTGCTGGACAGGTCTGGACATCCTTCTTCTGTCTCTTGCAGTAAGCAGCAAACAGTCCTCCATCTTCACAGTCCTTTTGATATTTATCACCAGGAGTCACGTGTTGCGCTGACTTTGCAAGATCTGCAGCATTTTCCAGGATCAGCTCTGACAAAACATCAAATTAAAAGCGGCAAAAGAGCCCTTATTATAATTTTAGACAGTAAATAAATAAAAACACAGAAAATGTACACCAAATACAGTCTTTACCTTTAACTTGTTGTGTCACCTCTGTCTTCGTAAACACTATTTATCTTTGTTCTCGATAATCTCAATATTAATTTACATCGTGCACACCATGTGTTTGATGTTAAATATGTTACATATTGGTAGAAACAAACTATCTATCTATCTATCTATCTATCTATCTATCTATCTATCTATCTATCTATCTATCTATCTATCTATCTATCTATCTATCTATCTATCTATCTATCTATCTATCTATCTATCTATCTATCTATCTATCTATCTATCTATCTATCTATCTATCTATCTCTATCTATCTATCTATCTATCTATCTACAGTATGTCTGTCTGTCTGTCTGTCTGTCTGTCTGTCTGTCTGTCTGTCTGTCTGTCTGTCTGTCTGTCTGTCTGTCTGTCCCAATAGATAAGCTGTAAGGAAATAGGTTTGTCACAACAGATAAGCTGTCAGCTTTAATTTTTAGTTTAATATTTTATACCTAACAATATATGTAAAAAAATACATTATTTAGTTTAAAATTATTAAAATCTCAGTTCATTTTCATTTTACACATTTCACAAAATCCAAAGGTTGTCAACTCTTGTTCCTAATCTACTCAAAACATTAATTTTAAGTGATTCAGTTTTGTCAAGCTTTTACTATTTAAGTAAACAAGTTAACAAAGTTTGTCTCTCTTAAATTCAGAATAATCAGCATGAAAGTATTTAAGAAATACTGCTTTAAAATTTACAGCAGAAAAGAAAACGTATTTCCTTTTTATAGGTTTTAACAGACTGCAAAAAATATGTTTGACTTGTTCTTATTTTACTGAGTTAATGAGAAAAACAAAACTTATTCAATAATTTGAATTTTGAAACTGTTCAAGGCATTTTTTTTGTGTTTTTTTATTATAGTCCAAATATACTTCAAACTATGAGCAAATATTAAATTTATTATCTGTTAGAAATTACAGTTACTTTCACATGGAATATATTTTGCTTCATGATTTTCATGATTTGAAAAATGTTTTTGTTGCTTTTGATTAAATATGAAAGTAATATTAATATTTCTTAAATAATGGAAAATCAATCATGATAATTTGTACTGTGCTTATGATTTCGGATGCTTTTAAATAAAATATGAGCTGTAATATCAGGTTTGGCCACCAGGAGATACAAAAGAAAATCAAGACGAAAGGCGGGGCTTACTGTGATTCCACCAATCAGCGGTCGGGGTCAAAGTTGACATGTTAAATCCAATATGGCGGCTAGTAAACGAGTGTTGTATGTCGGTGAGTTTAACAGTTCTTTTTCTTAATTTTATAAAAATATTTACACTTTCCGATACTTTTAACTTTTTAGATGACTTACTCATAAAAACAACGTTAGTGTAATTAAGACAGGAACGTAAACCCAAACTATAATATACATGTCTCTTGAAATTACGTTTAAACAAATAATTAAAAATTTGACCGAATTAAAATATTTTCTGCGTTATTCTTCGCCAAACTGGATTATGCTAAGATATACGATTGCTAGTCTGGAAAAACATTAAAGTGACAATATTTAAATGTGTTATTCTGCCTACTGAACCTGCATCTTATTAGCACTGACTGAGTATTTCTGCCAGGTGGTTTGGCAGACGAGGTGGATGAAAAGGTGTTGCATGCAGCTTTTATTCCCTTTGGAGACATTATAGACATCCAGATACCTTTGGACTATGAAACAGGTAGGTCCAGTAGTGTTTATGTGTGATTTAATAGGTGCTACTGACTAAAATTAATCTCTTGTTTCATGTTAAATTTTCAGAAAAACACAGAGGGTTTGGATTCATTGAATTTGAGCTGGCAGAGGTATGTCAACAGGTGCAATTGTCTTCACATTCTTATAATGTATTATAATAATATAATATTAATGTATAAAATTCTAATTTAGACACAAAACTTATACTAAACAGCTTGCTCTAACTTTTATATGCCGTTGTAGTGTTTTGTAACGTAAAGCAGCTCAAATGCTTAAAATCTTTTTAAGTGAGGTCAGAAAACCTTACAGTATAAACCACAACAAAGAAGAATGGGTTATTAAACTGTTTAATTTGAATGTTGTCATACATTTAGAAAGTTATTCTACCATTAGTTGTGTGAATGAAGCAAAGACAGAATACGAGTACTGTATGTATAATTTGGAAAAATATAAAATTTGAGTCTGGGAAAAGCCAAACACTGTTGCTCAGAACATCTAAGAGGTCCAGAATTTGAGTAAGAGCACAGATATTAGTATCAGAAATACACTTGCATACCACTCCAATGATTTAAAACAATATATTTTTATTAAATATTTAACTGTTGTTTTGTTCTGCAGGACGCTGCTGCAGCTATTGATAACATGGTATGTTGGTCATGTTCCTATTGTGCAAGAAAATAGTCTTGTTTTTGTTTTTTTGTACAAGTTTTCACAAATGAGGCACCTTTTTTTAAATAAATTTTATTTTTTACTAGAACGAAGCAGAACTTTTTGGGCGAACTGTTCGTGTCAACATCGCCAAGCCCATGAGAATCAAAGAGGGTTCTTCTCGGCCAGGTAACTGGAAAGAAATCTGTGCAGAAACTTTTTTATTGAATGATTCATTGGTGTGACTGCAACTGCTTCTCCCACAGTGTGGTCAGATGACGACTGGCTGAAGAAGTTCTCAGGGAAAACTGTGGAAGATCCTGAGGGGGAGGCAAACGCTGGTGAAACAACCACCACAACACAGGAGGTGAGGTGGCTTTTAATTTAATGCGTGTTAAGCATTTTTATCCCTGAACCCCCACATTTTGAAATACAACATCTCATACAAGCTCCAGATGACAGGTTGAACCAAGTAAAGATTTAAAATAACTACTTGGCTTTCATGAGTAGAAAACTTTTTACAAATGTACTATTATTTATTTAATGATATGAAAAACAAACACCCGTGGGTATCTTCACTGTGCATGCAGATTGTATATTTTGTGCTGAATGAACTAACATTCCTTGAAGGGATGCCTACCACCTTGCATGC
>JBBPBX010013218.1:11776-52736 GCA_038048925.1 Garcialebias charrua | reverse complement strand
CTTCATCGCACCCGCCGTGGAAGTACCACAAGCGGCGTGACGCTTCACCGCGCCCGCCATGGAAACGCCACAAGCGGCGTGACAGGAAACAGAAGCGGGGTAAGCGCGGAGGTATCAGAGCTAGGCTAGCAGCCAGCCCACACAGGCCGGCTATTCCATCCATGGTTCTGGCTAACGTGCGCTCCTTGGACAACAAATTGGATTATATACGCCTGCTACGAACGACACAAAAGACTGTGAGAGACTGCTGTGTGTTTGTATTCACGGAAACGTGGCTTAACAACAACGTTCTGGACCATGCTATTCAGCTGGAGCAGCTAACATGCTACAGAGCGGACCGAGCTTTCATCAAGGGAGGTAAGACTCGCGGAGGCGGGCTCTGTGTTTACATCAACAACGCATGGTGTCGTGATGCTGCTGTGGTCTACAAACACTGCTCACCTTTTGTGGAGTTCATGACTATTAAATGTAGACCGTTCTTTTTACCGAGGGAGTTTACAGCTGTTTTGATTGTTGCTGTATATATCCCTCCAAGCTCCAACAGCAAAGATAGAGGTGAGGCACTAAATGAACTATATGTGCACATCAGTGAGCAACAAACAGCCCACCCTGATGCTTTTCTCATCACGGCTGGTGATTTCAACCATGCAGATTTAAAGAGTGTATTACCAAAAACATACAGAAACATAAACTTTGCAACAAGAGGAAACCACACCCTGGACCAGGTTTACACCACCATGAAAAATTCCTACAGAGCCGTCCCCCTCCCCCACATTGGTGCTTCGGACCATATCTGTGTCATGCTAAAGCCAGCATACAGGCCGCTGGTGAAAGTCACAAAACCAGTCCGCAAGCAGATACGAGTGTGGCCAGAGGGGTCTTCAGAGGCACTCCAGGACTGTTTTGACACCACAGATTGGAGTATGTTCAAAGAAGCTGCTACCACAAACAACACCACATGTCTCCAGGAGTACTCAGACACTGTATGTTCATACATCACCAAGTGCATTGATGATGTAACCAACCTTAAAACCATCACTGTTCGGGCTAACCAGAAGCCATGGCTGACAGCTGAGGTTCACAGACTCATGAAAGCCAGGAATGCTGCCTTCAAAGCGGGAGATCAGGTGGGCCTGAGGGCAGCCAGAAACAACCTGGACCGGGGCATCAGAAAGGCAAAGAGGCAGTATTCTGGGAAAATAGCTCACCGTTTCAAGGACAGCAGGGATACACGCAGTCTGTGGCAGGGAATACAGACCATCACAAACTACAAACCACCCCCCCAGACCTGTGACAGCTCAGCCTCTGCGCTGAATGAACTGAATGAGTTCTTTGCTCGGTTCGAGGCAAGTAACAGCACACCAGCACATAAACTCCCCCCCTCTCCTGATGGCCAGGTGCTGACGCTGTCCTCAGACAGCGTAAGGCGATCATTCATCAAGATTAACGCCCGGAAGGCCTCTGGTCCTGACAACATACCTGGTCGTGTGCTGAAGGACTGTGCAGGGGAACTCGCAGCGGTCTTCACGGACATCTTTAACATCTCACTGAGCCAGGCCATCGTCCCCACCTGTTTCAAAGCCACCACCATCATCCCTGTCCCAAAGAAGGCAACGCCCGCATGCCTCAATGACTATCGCCCAGTAGCACTCACCCCCATCCTGATGAAGTGCTTTGAACGGCTAGTCATGAAAAGCATCACATCTGTCCTCCCTGACTCCCTGGATCCCTTCCAATTTGCATACCGACCTAATCGCTCAACCGACGATGCCATCTCCTCTGCCCTTCACACAGCTCTCACACATCTGGACACGAAGGACTCCTATGTTAGAATGTTGTTCATCGACTTCAGCTCGGCATTTAACACCATCATCCCCCAACAGCTCATCCTTAAACTGGACAGTCTGGGGCTGAACACCTCAATGTGTAACTGGCTGCTAGACTTCCTGACCGGGAGACCACAGACAGTACGAGTCGGGAGTAACACATCTAGCACCATCACATTGAACACAGGGGCCCCACAAGGATGTGTGCTGAGCCCCCTTCTATTCACCCTGCTAACACACGACTGCACACCATCATACAGCTCCAACCACTTCATCAAGTTTGCGGACGACACAACAGTGGTGGGTCTCATCAGCAACAACGATGAGACGGACTACAGGAACGAGGTGAGCCGCCTGGCCTTGTGGTGCGGACACAACAATCTCACTCTCAACGTGGAGAAGACAAAGGAGATTGTTGTGGACTTCAGGAAGAGGGATGCCCAGCATGCCCCTCTGACCATCAACAGCACCGCAGTGGAGAGAGTAGACAGCACCAAGTTCCTGGGAGTGCACGTCTCGAAGGACCTGTCCTGGAGCAGGAACACTGCAGCACTGGCAAAGAAGGCTCACCAGCGTCTCTACTTTCTCCGCAAGCTGAAAAGGGCTGGAGCTTCAACCCCCATCATGAGCACCTTCTACAGAGGTGCCATAGAAAGTGTCCTGACCAGCTGCATCACTGTGTGGTTTGGTGCATGTACTGCATCCTGCCGCAAGAGCCTCCAGCGCATTGTGAGAGCAGCTGAGAAGATAGTCGGCACCTCCTTCCCCTCACTGCAGGACTTACACAGCAAACGCCTCACTCGGAAAGCCCACTGCATGGCAGGTGATCCCACACACCCACTACACAGCTGCTTCAGACTGCTGCCATCAGGGAGGAGACTGAGGAGTCTCCAGGCTCGAACCAGCAGACTGAGAGACAGCTCTGTTCATCAGGCAGTCAGGATGCTAAACACTCTGCCTGCTCTGCCCCCCCTCCCATTTGAACTGCCTTAACACTAAAACTTTCTCACACATTACCACACAACACAAAGATTTTAACACTGGACTCTGTGTCATCAAACGGGTTATTCACTAAACTCTCGGTCATGTGCTCATACAGTTTGCACTACTTCTCATACTTGCACTAATGTTTGTATTACATCACTGCCTATAATCATAATACTGTTTACATTCTCTGTTTACATTTATTAATACTGTTTACTTTTTTTACTACTGCTTACATGTAATTACTACTGTTTACATTTACACTACTCTAATATCTACACCACTGCTGATACATATACAGTGTGCTCTGAACGGTCTTATTTAGGGATGCCCAATGTGCCTTACTGCATATGCCACTTTTTGCCTCTATAACAACATCAACTACTACCTCATACATATACTGTGTACATTAACTCATACGCTGCTTTGCCACTTTGCAAATGTCAATGCTAGAAACCTTTAGTTTATTTTAGTTATACTTTTTATACTCTTTTTTTATACTAGTATGCAAAAACTCAGGACAGTATTATGTTCATTAAATGTTTAATGTTTTAGTTTTAGAGTTGGTGTAAATTTTCATACTCTTATACCACTATGCAAAAAACTCAGGACAGTGTTAGTTTTACTATTTTATGCTTATGTCTATTATTATATGTTTCAGTGTTTCAATGTTTAGATGTTTACTGTTGCACCGAGGGACTGAGAGAAACGCAATTTCGGTCCTGTGTATGTCCTGTACAGTACATATTGCAGATCTGACAATAAAGTTGACTTTGACTTTGACTTTGAAACCTGATCCCAACAAAGTAAAAGCTATTCAAGAGCTACCAGAACCACAAAATGTCTAAGATTTAAAACGTGTTCTCGGCATGTTCACATACTTGGGGAAGTATATTCCACACCTGTCAACAGTGGGTCAGCCACTGTATGAACTGTTGAGATCTAAGACTACATAATAATAATAATAATAATAATAATAATAATGAATTCAATTTATAACGCACTTTTCATTAATGAAAATCTCAAAGTGCTACAAGGAGCAACAGAATTAAATGACAATAAAACAAATAATAAAACAATTAAAATCAATAACAATATCAGCTAAGATCAAAAGTAGAATCATGAGGAGGTAGAGTATGCTTGGTCGAAAAGAAAGGTCTTCAAGTCGCTCTTAAAGTCAACCACAGACTGTGGGGCTCTTAGACAGTCAGGAAGAGAGTTCCACAGGCGGGGGGCAGCCACACTGAAAGCCCGGTCTCCCATGGTCCTTAATTTGGTTCTCGGAATGTGAAGGAGATTGCTGTTCTGTGACCGCAGCGAACGGGTGGATGAGTATGGAATGAGAATATCCTTCAGATAATCTGGTGAAGTTCCGTGTAAGCATTGATGTGTAATGAGAGCAGTTTTGTACTGAATTCTGTAGGCGACAGGAAGCCAATGAAGGTTATGGAGAATGGGCGTAATATGTTCAAATTTACGAACTCTCAACAAGATCCTTGCTGCACTGTTTTGAATATATTGAAGTTTCTGAAGGTTTTTGCCAGGGATTCCAATAAACAGGGAGTTGCAGTAGTCGAGCCTGGAGGAGACAAAAGCATGGACGAGCTTCTCAGCATCGGAAAAAGTTAGGGATGGGCGAAGTCTGGAGATGTTTCGAAGATGGAAGAAGCAAGTTTTAAACAGATGCTTAATGTGATTTTCAAATGTAAGATTGGAGTCCATTTTTATTCCAAGATTAGTAACAGAGGTGGAGAGGGGGATGTCTTGTCCAGAAAAGGAAAGTCTTGTTATAGGAGATGTTTGTACCTGGTGAGGGGTGCCAATCAGTATGGCCTCAGTCTTGGAGCAGTTTAATTGAAGAAAGTTCTGATTCATCCATGCCCTAATTGCCTCCAGGCAGGCAGAGAGGGCAGTGAGTGAAGATGGAGATGACAAGGTGGAAGATGAGGATGCTCCAGTCCTGATGTAAAGCTGTGTATCGTCGGCATAACAGTGAAAAGAAATGTTGAACTGATTAATAATTTGACCTAAAGGCAGCATGTAAAGGGAAAACAGCAGGGGCCCCAGAACCGACCCCTGAGGGACACCACAGGAGACACAAACTGTCTGGGACGTGGCGTTGCCAAGACTAACACATTCCAGCCTATTGGAGAGGAAAGATTTGAACCAGTCCAGGACTGTGTCGCAGAGACCGACCTCCACATGAAGACGGTGGAGGAGGATACTATGGTCCACAGTGTCGAAGGCTGCAGTGAGGTCAAGGAGGACAAGGATGGAGGGAGAGCCAGTGTCAGCAGCCAAGAGGACATCATTGGTAACCCTCAGCAATGCAGTCTCTGTACTGTGAGCTGCCCTGAATCCAGACTGGAACTTCTCATACAGGGAGTGTTGTTGTAGGTGATCCTGCAGCTGAGCAGCAACAGCTTTTTCCAGCACTTTAGACAGAAAAGGGAGGTGTGAAATTGGGCGGTAATTAGAAAAAATGTCGGGATCCAAATTAGATTTTTTCAGAAGAGGCCTAATGATGGCGGTTTTTAGAGGCAGTGGAACATGACCAGATTGTAGAGACTGATTTATTATTTGAGTGATAAGTGGGCCTATTGCAGAATGATTGGTTTTTATGAGAGAAGAGGGGAAAGGATCCAGGGCGCAGGATGAAGGCTTCATTTTCTTGATGATGGCCTCCACCTCACTCTGAACAACTTCGTCAAAGCTGTTTAGGGTCCCAGAATGCAGACGGGTGGGTGGCACACTGAGAACGGGGAGGTTGTGGAGCTGAGATCTGATAGTGTCAACTTTGGTTTTAAAAGATGAAAGAAACAGGTCGCATTTTTGAGCAGAGTCCTCAAGAGTTTGCTTAATGGGATTAAGCAGACGAGTGATTGTGGAGAAGAGCTGTTTAGAGTTTCCAGGGCAGGTGTTGATGATGTTAGAATAATATTTGGAGCGTGCTTCTTTAAGAGAATAGGCGTATGCTTTCTGATGTTCTTTATATGCCTGCTTATGCACAGACAGACCAGATGATTTTACACGTCTCTCAATAGCACGGCCAGTTGCCTTCATCTTGCGCAGCTCATCAGTGTACCAAGGAGCTGAGCGCGAGAAAGACACCAGTCTTGTCTTTAAGGGGGCGTGTAGGTCCAGGAGCTCCCGAAGAGATTGGTTGTAGTAATCCACAGAGTCATCTGCAGATGAATGATTGACAGCGGTCAGGGTGTGAAGATCAGCAGACAGAACATCAAGGGAAATGTTTTTAAGGTCACGGAACTGGATGGGTCGTTTTGGATTTGAAGCAGGCGAAGATGAAGGCACTTCCAGGGAGATGACCCTGTGGTCTGAGACACCCAGGTCATATACAGATAAGTTATTGATGAGTACAGTGTCTGTAATCACCAAATCCAGAGTATGCCCCCTGCTGTGCGTAGGGGCGTCAACATGTTGAGTGAGATTAAGAGAGTCCAGAAGAGACTTAAAATCTGTTGCCAGAGGTGAAGAAGAATTGTCCACGTGGATATTTAAGTCGCCAAGAAAAATAGTCTTCACAGGGGAGGTGCAGAAAAAAGTGAGGAGGTCATGCATCTCTGAGTTAAATGAAACATGCGGTTTGGGAGGTCTATAAATTAATATAACATTCATCAGGAGTGGGGCTTTGAAGCTGAAAGCCAGACATTCAAAAGAGGAAAAGTCCTGAGAAGACAGATGAGACAATTTTAAATTACTGCGATAAATTACAGCCAGACCACCACCGCGGCCAGTGCTGCGGGCTCTCTGCAGATAACTGTATCCAGAGGGACACGCCTCATTCAGAGAACTGAACACCTCTGGTTGGTGCCACGTCTCTGTAAGACACATGAGGTCCAAGTCCTTCTCCAGAATGTGATCATGAATTAAACATGACTTGTTGGATAGTGACTGCACATTGAAAAGTTCTAATTTAATACCAGTTGGAATAGGAGCTTTTTGAACCGGTTTAAGCAGACTGAAGTCCACTCCACGTTTTCCTCGCCACTTCGTGCGCAGAGGACTACAAAGGCCTACAGACGCAGCGTTCTGATGACGCCATCGAGGTGCGACACGTCTCTCAGTCCAGACAGCACTAATCGAATCAGAGTTCGCTTGAGAATAAACAGTTTTCTTTCGAGAGCTTCTATGGATGTAACGAGGTCTACGCAGAAGTCCCAGTTGTTTGATGGTGGAAATAGAAAGAGGAATGGAGCAGTTGTTAAGTTCAAACAACTGCGAAGCGGAATACGTCAACATCCACGAGCCGGTGGAGGCTAGCACAGAGCTAGCCGCTAGCAGCAGGCCCACGGCTCCGAAAAAGATATATGTAGTGATACACCTCGTCTCTGATATTTTAGGGTTCACACCTCTCTGAAACTCTCAGTGTTACACTTGCTTGAAGCTCAAGAAGACAAGTGGACACTGTATTTTGTAACAATTATTATGAATTAATGGACACTAATTAATCAGATTGAACTTTCTCTTTAATGTGTGTTAATTCAGAATTGATCTACAGTATATTTTTGTCATTTTTAATGATGATCTGTTACTTGCATGACTGTGACCTTCTGCTGGTTTTATTTCTGCAAGAGCAAGCAGACTCTGTCGCTAAGGCAGAAGTCAGGGTAAGAGCTGTTCTCTTCCTTCTCTTGTTTTGTCTTCAAGCTAGACTCAACAGGACAGTCCACCTGGTCGTTTATGTAAACAGTTTTCCTGTTGTCCGTCAAGAGTCTTTCTGCCTATGGAATTAAACTTCCATCTTTTATTTTGTTAGTTCAGCCAGTAGTCATTTAGGAGGTGGGTCAGACCCCACCTCCCCTATAAATGGGCACTTCCTGCATTTTCCTTTGGTGTTTGGAGGAGAACGAACTGACAACTTGCTTCCCTCTGGAAAGCTGGAGACGGCCCGGTCATGTGTCAACGACCCACGTCTCAGCTGGAATCATAGTAAAGCCTTACTGTGATCCGTTCACTCATTTCTGAAAGAATTTGTTTTCTGAAGTTTTACTTTGAAAAGTTCAGCCAGTAGCTGGTCCTGTTCCTGCCGGTGAAAGCGTGCTCCTGGCTCGTCTGATCCAGTCATACACGCACGAAGTCGACTGGACCTCAACGGGACAACACAGTCCGTTAGTGTCCACAAACTTCTCTGTCCTCACCTCCAAGGGACTATCGTCACCAGGTAAAGAGGCTTTGCTTGTATGCTGCACGTGTCGGAGGCACAGCCTGATCTGTATGGGAAGGTGCCACTCTGGTTGTTTCAAAGTAAACAACTTTAGTTAACTTAGCTTTCATATTCCTTCCTCCTATTTCTTATTTTTCATAAGCATTTAATCTGTCAAGTAATGTGCCAACAGTTAAGTTTAAATTGTCTGTTTGTTTTAATTTGAATTCTTGTCAACGTAGTTATTAAATCAGAGCTAATATCGATACAAATGTTTAATGTAATTCTTGTGATAGTTTCAATAAAAGGTCTATTTTCTGGTAGACCAATATAAATTGAAGTCTCCTGTGAAATTACATTTCTGGCTAATCACATCGTCAGATTTATTGATTTATTCTGAAAAAGTTGAGACCCCGTGAATTGGTGGCATGTTTGTGCAGATAAAAGTCTGCTCAGAGATGCGCACCTAAAACTATAGGTAAGTCAGTAAACTGACCTCGTTTGTGTTTAATTACACAAACGGCCTATAGATTTCCTTTACATATACAAGAAGGAGAGAGAGGTAACTCGAACGAGCATTACCTTGAAGGAGTACAGGAGAGAGTCCAGAACAGTCCAGAGGACACAGGAAGTTGAGAGAGGCAGCAGGTAAGCGAACAATAAGTGCAGCTACGTGATACTCGAAGCTAAATTCGTGTTGAAGCTAGCGGGAGCTAGCAGCCCCTACTATTATTAAAATTCCGGTTAGACTAGTAAAGTTTTCTATCTAATGAATCCAGCAAACAAGTCAAATCTTGGCTTCGCCACGATCTCCCATCCTGAGCAAGCACAATGGCATCAGTGGAAAGGAAAAACTCCCTTTTAGAAGGAAGAAACCTCTAGCAGACCCAGGCTCAGGACAAGCGGTCATCTGCTTTGACCGGCAACTTATAATGTTTGCAGATCCACAACCCATGAGGTTCAAAAGATTTACCTGACTAAATAAAGGTTGAATGAATGAATGAACAACGCAGTCAGAAAAGACAGTTGCTCTAAAACTAACTAACTAAAACACAAAACTTAATCACAGAAAGGTAGAAATGTCCGCGTCCGATTCACACAGGTGCTGTACACAGGCTTGCGCCTGCCGCACTCTGCGTTCAAGAAAGGTAGAAAAGTTCAAAGAAAGGTAGAAATGTCCGCGTCCACTTGTACAGGTGCTGTACACAGGCTTACGCCTGTCGCACTCTGCAGTCGAGAAAGGTAGAAATGTCCAACAAGGCTCGGTGAAAAAAAAACAGCAGAAAGTAATAAAAAAGGCTTCAAAAAGCAAAAAGTACGAGGAGCAGCGGCAGCCAAGGTGTGCCCGCGTCCACTTCCTCCACAGGTGCTCAGTCACTGACAGGTGCTCAGTCACTGACAGGTGTTCAGTCACTGACAGGTGCTCAGTCACTGACAGGTGCTCAGTCACTGACAGGTGCTCAGTCACTGTGGGACCACCCGCAGAAGGAGGCGTTCCAGCAAATCAAAGACATTCTGTCCACGTCTCCTGTACTAAAGTTCTATGATGTGAATCGACCTACAGCAGTATCAGCAGACGCCAGCAGCTACGGCATCGGAGGCGTGCTGCTGCAGCAACACGAGGGGGACTGGAAGCCAGTCGCTTACTGTTCACGCCGCTTGTCTGACGCTGAAACCAGGTATGCCCAGATAGAAAAAGAATGTCTGGCTTGTGTTTGGGCATGCGAGAGATTTGAAAAATATCTGGTTGGGCTGGAGAGCTTCAAACTGGTCACTGACCACAAGCCCTTGGTGCCACTGATGAATAAAAAGGACTTAGACAATGTCCCCATACACTGCCAAAGACTCTTGATGAGACTCATGAGGTTCAAACCTTCAGCAGAGTATGCACCAGGAAAGACTCTCATCGTGGCAGATACACTCTCCCGCAGCCCATTACAGTGCACATCAGAGGTGAGCGAAACCCATTCTGATATAGAGTGCTACATTGCAGCCATTATCAGAGGCATGCCAGCCACTCCACAAAAGCTAGAGTCTATACGTTTGGCCACAGCAGCCGACAGTAACTTACAGACGATACTGCAGTATATTAAGTCGGGATGGCCAGAATACATAGGAAATGTCCCCATAGCCATCAGAGACTACTACCCAATCAAAAGTGAACTGTCAGAATACAATGGGATTGTCACAAGAGGCTGTCGCATGTTAGTCCCATCCACTTTAAGAGCGGACATACTAGATCGGATCCATGATGGACATCAGGGTCTGACCAAATGCAGAGAGCGGGCTAATGCTTCCGTGTGGTGGCCGGGCATCTCTTCTGACATTAAACTGAAAGTGGAATCCTGTCAAACTTGCCGAGAGATGAAACATTCTCAGCGTAGGGAGCCACTCATCTCTACCCCACTACCTGGCAGACCCTGGGAAAGACTTGCAATCGATCTGTGTGACTTTAACAAACACACTTACCTGGTAGTGTCAGATTACTTCTCCAGGTTCCTTGAGATACTCCACATGCCGACGACGACTGCGTCACAAGTGGTGCTAAAACTAAAGGCACTCTTTGCTCGCTTCGGCTGCCCGGACCAAGTTGTTTCAGATAACGGGCCACAGTTTGCCTGTGCAGAATTTCAGGAGTTTGCTCAAGAGTTCGATTTTCAGCACATCACTTCGAGCCCACATAACCCTCAAGGAAATGGACACGCTGAGAGAGGGGTACAGATTGCAAAGAGAATCTTGAAACAGAAAGACCCTTTGCTCGCACTCATGTGTTACCGTTCTACCCCGTGCGCCACCACAGGTGTCAGCCCTGCAGAATTACTCATGGGAAGAAAGATCAAAACAACACTCCCCACGCTCGAGTCAAATCTCCAACCCAGATGGCCTGATCTACGAGCGGTCAGGTGTAAGGATGCTAAAGAAAAACGGAGACAAGCATTCTACTACAATCAGCGTCATGGCACAAAGCCCTTACCCCCACTGAAATCAGGCGACAACATCCTCTCCAAGTTGGATCACCAAAACACCTGGGGGACCCCTGCTGTAGTTGCTAGTGACAGTACTACTCCCAGGGCAGCACGGTGGCACAACTGGTAGAGCTGCTGCCTCTCAGCGAGAAGGTTGCCGGTTCAAATCCCGGTCCGGGGCCTTTCTGGGTGGAGTTTGCATGTTCTCCCCGTGCATGCGTGGGTTTCCTCCGGGTACTCCGGTTTCCTCCCACAGACCAAAAAACATGCTTGTTAGGCTGATTGGTGACTCTAAATTGACCCTAGGTGTGAGTGTGAGAGTGGATGGTTGTTTGGTGTGAGTGAGACAGGTCCCTCTTGTAAATGAGTCCCCGTGACTCAACGAGGCTAGCCTGTATAAATAAAGGTTGAATGAATGAATGAAAAAGGTCTTACATCGTTGAGACACAACAGGGGACGACTCTGAGACGCCACCTGTTGTGCATGTCTGCTTCATCTGGAGATGCTTCTCCACCTGCTCTACAACGTCCACAGCCTGAGCCTACTGTGCAACAGGCTGAACCTGCCATATTTACAGACACTGCATCACCAGTTGTGCAGACCTGTCCACCTCCTGCACAAGACGGACGGGTGTTCACGCGGTCCGGCAGGCTTAGTAAACCTGTGGTCAGGCTTACATTGTAAAACTAAAAAAAAAAAAGAGAGAGAGGAGTAGAAGTATGAATGCATTAATTTTGATGTTGCATGTTGTTGCATGTTCCAAATGCACTAATTTTGATGTTATAATCTGTTCTGTTTGTTTTCCTGGTTATATACCGGTACATATATATATATAAACTTGTTATGAAGTGTTATGGAAGGAAAGAGAAAACAAAAGTTTAAAAGGGGAGATGTCATATAAGGACTGATATTTCAGCAGTTAGTTACTGTTAGTTACAGTTAGTCACTGTGCTGCACGTAAGGGGGTTGTCATGGTAACGCCAGCAGAGTGATCTTTGTTATTCGGTCCTGCTGCTCATGTCATATGCTGTGTTGGTTCTGAGCTGGCATAAAGAAGAGTTCTGGTAAAAAGCTGAACAAGTGTGTGGACATTCAGTTACTTTACACATACCTCCACCTCTCCAAGTTCTCTTCCACCTGTTCCCTGTTCTCACCACAGATCACAATGTCATCTGCAAACATCTAGTCCATGGGGATTCCTGCCTGACCTCATCTGTTAGTCGGTCCATCACCAGAGCAAACAAGAAGGGGCTCAGAGCAGATCCTTGATGCACTCCCACCTCCACCTTGAAGCTATCTGTCACTCCTACAGCACATCTCACCACTGTCCTGCTGTCCTCATACATGTCCTGCTGTCTTCATACATGTCCTGCTGTCCTCATACATGTCCTGCTGTCTTCATACATGTCCTGCTGTCCTCATACATGTCCTGCTGTCTTCATACATGTCCTGCTGTCCTCATACATGTCCTGCTGTCTTCATACATGTCCTGCTGTCTTCATACATGTCCTGCTGTCTTCATACATGTCCTGCTGTCTTCATACATGTCCTGCTGTCTTCATACATGTCCTGCTGTCCTCATACATGTCCTGCTGTCCTCATACATGTCCTGCTGTCCTCATACATGTCCTGCTGTCCTCATACATGTCCTGCTGTCCTCATACATGTCCTGCTGTCCTCATACATGTCCTGCTGTCCTCATACATGTCCTGCTGTCCTCATACATGTCCTGCTGTCCTCATACATGTCCTGCTGTCCTCATACATGTCCTGCTGTCCTCATACATGTCCTGCTGTCTTCATACATGTCCTGCTGTCTTCATACATGTCCTGCTGTCTTCATACATGTCCTGCTGTCCTCATACATGTCCTGCTGTCCTCATACATGTCCTGCTGTCCTCATACATGTCCTGCTGTCCTCATACATGTCCTGCTGTCCTCATACATGTCCTGCTGTCCTCATACATGTCCTGCTGTCCTCATACATGTCCTGCTGTCCTCATACATGTCCTGCTGTCCTCATACATGTCCTGCTGTCCTCATACATGTCCTGCTGTCCTCATACATGTCCTGCTGTCCTCATACATGTCCTGCTGTCCTCATACATGTCCTGCTGTCTTCATACATGTCCTGCTGTCCTCATACATGTCCTGCTGTCTTCATACATGTCCTGCTGTCTTCATACATGTCCTGCTGTCCTCATACATGTCCTGCTGTCTTCATACATGTCCTGCTGTCCTCATACATGTCCTGCTGTCCTCATACATGTCCTGCTGTCCTCATACATGTCCTGCTGTCCTCATACATGTCCTGCTGTCCTCATACATGTCCTGCTGTCCTCATACATGTCCTGCTGTCCTCATACATGTCCTGCTGTCCTCATACATGTCCTGCTGTCCTCATACATGTCCTGCTGTCCTCATACATGTCCTGCTGTCCTCATACATGTCCTGCTGTCCTCATACATGTCCTGCTGTCCTCATACATGTCCTGCTGTCCTCATACATGTCCTGCTGTCCTCATACATGTCCTGCTGTCCTCATACATGTCCTGCTGTCCTCATACATGTCCTGCTGTCCTCATACATGTCCTGCTGTCCTCATACATGTCCTGCTGTCCTCATACATGTCCTGCTGTCCTCATACATGTCCTGCTGTCCTCATACATGTCCTGCTGTCCTCATACATGTCCTGCTGTCCTCATACATGTCCTGCTGTCTTCATACATGTCCTGCTGTCCTCATACATGTCCTGTACCAGTCTAACATACTTTTCTGCCACTCCAGATTTCCTCATGCAATACCACACCTCTTCTCTTGGCACCCTGTCATATGCTTTTTCTAAATCCACAAACACACAATGGAGTTCTTTCTGACCCTCTCTGTACTTCTCTATGTATTTCTCTATCTAGGGGGCGGCCGTGGCGTAGTGGTAATGGCAGTCGTCCCCCGATCGGAAGGTTGGCGGTTCGAATCCCGGTTCCCCACACCATGTGTCGTTGTGTCCTTGGGCAAGACACTTAACCCCGAGTTGCTCCCGGTAGGACTGGAAAGCACCTTGCATGGTAGTCTGCCGCTACCGGTGTATGAATGTGTGTAGCATTCAATGTGTGTAGCACTTTGAGATTTTCACTAATGAAAAGTGCGTTATAAATTGAATTAATTATTATTATTATTATTATCCTCAAAGCAAAGATGCATCTGTGGTGCTCTTTCTTGGCATGAAACCATACTGCTGCTCACAGATAGTCACCTCTTGTCTAAGCCTTCCTTCCACAACTCTCTCCCAGATCTTCATTGTGTGGCTCATCAACTTAATTCCCCTGTAGTTGCTACAACTCTGTACATCACCCTTGTTCTTAAAAATGGGAACCAGCACACTTCTTCTCCATTCTTCAGGCATTTTCTCACCCTCAAATATTCCATTAAATATTTGAGTCAAAAACCTCACTGCCATCTCTCCAAGACATTTCCAAACCTCCACTGGTATGTCATCAGGTCCTACTGCCTTCCCCTTCTTCATTCTTTTCAGAGCTTTCCGGACTTCACCCTCACTAATCTTTCCCACTTCCTGGTCCACAGTTTCTATTACCTCCACTCTTCTTTCTCTTTCATTCTCTTCATTCATTAGCTCCTCAAAGTAATCCTTCCATCTTCCCATCACACTCTCCTCACTTGTTAGAACATTCCCATTCCCATCTTTAATAAGCGTAACCTGCTGCACATACTTTCCCGCTCACCTCATAGTCCACGTCCAGAGAACATTCCTCTCCTTTGGTCTGGAAGTGTTGGGTGTGAGCGTCCACGCTCACGTTCACCTGTCTGTTGAATCGCTCCACGTGGACCGAGTGCCAGTGTTGGTCATCCAGCAGGCTGCCCACAGTGATGGGAACCCGGCGGCTGCTGACCCTCGGCCTGCTGTCATCTGCACAAACACAAACAGGTCAGTCAGATTAAAGCTGGACATGTGGGAGGGAGAGTCCAAAATGCTTTCTATTCAATAAACAAGTACATTTATGCCTTGAAACAAAACTATTCAATGAACAGGTTAATAAACGCCAAAACAGACATCAAGTAAAGAACCAAAAAATATCAAATAACACCCAAAACAGAACAGCTAACGCCCAAAAATAGTTCAATTACCAACACAAACAGATCAATTAACACCCAGAAAACATGTCAATTAAGCCCCCAAACAGTTCAATAACTCCCCAAAACCGGGCAATAAACACCAAAAAGACTTCAATTAGGGCCCAAAAGAGGTCAAATAACACCCTAAAACATCTCATTTAACACGCCAAACAGGTTAAAGCCAAATAACAGTTTAATTAAAGACCAAAAACAGGTCAATTCAAGCCTCAAAACAGATCAATTAACCCTCCAAAACCAGCCAAGTTCCACCCCAAAAGAGTTCAGTTAACACCTGAAAACTGGTCAACTAATGCCCCAAAACAGGCTAACTACCATAAAACAGGTAAGTCAATGGCCAAAACAGGTCAATTAAAAAAACAAAAAACAGATAAATTAATTTCCCAGTATAGATAAATTGTAAATGGACTGTACTTACAGTATATACTGCCTTTCTATCTCATCCAGATACTCAAAGTGCTTTACAGTACAATCTGTGCTTCATTTACCCATTCATACAGTGCTCTACTAGATCTATACAAATAATAATCAGAGTTTTATACGCCGATGGGACACACACCTGAGACAATGAGGGGTTTGGTGTATTGCCCAGGAACACTTCGACATGTGACTGCTGGTGGAATTGAACCCCCAACTATTTCATTGAAAGATGACTACTCTAACCATTCACCCACTACCTACCCATAACAGGTCAATATAAAGTCCAAAACTTGTCAATTAATGCACCGAAACATGCCAATTTCCACCTTAAGACACATCAACACCTCAAAACAAGTCTGTTAATCCCCCAAAACATGTCAACGCCCCAAAACAGGTCAATTAACATTCCAAAACGGGTCAATAAAGCCACAAAATAGGTCAATTAATGCAGCAAAACTGCCAATTAACACCCAGAGAACACATAAATTAACTCCCCAAAACAGGTAATTTAATGCACCAAAACATGTCAATTATTGACCCAAAACAGTACAATAAAGGCCCAAAAATGGGAAAAAGGTGCCCAAAACCAGGTCAATAAACTCCCAAAACAGCTCAATTAATGCTGTGAAACGTGTCAATTAACAGCCAGAAAACAGGTGAATTAATGCCCCCAAAACCTGTAAATTAACAACCCAAAACAGGTCATTTAAAGGTGCAGTCTGCAGTTTCTGTAGTGCAGTCTGTAAGTTTTCTAAAAATATATTTTTAACATATTTCTTCACTCTGTCACTATCTCCTGACAGGCTGATGTTAGACAAAGTAATCTTTGAAAAAAACTATAGTCCCCTTGCTTCTCCAGGTGTTACTAAAAACATTTCTAAAAAGCCACAGTGACCTGCCGTTAACCAGCCAATAAAAACAGAGTTTGAATTTGAATTCCAGCAGAGCAAGGGGGAGCAGAGCCATATATGGCTCTGAGGGGGAGGGACCAGAATGCTTTGCCTGTTGAAATTTTATCTAAGTGCTGCGTTCTACAGAAACTGCAGACTGCACATTTAATGCACAAAAACAGTTCAATTAACACACAAAAAAGTCAATTAACACGCCAATAAAGCGTAAATTAAAAGCCCAAAGCAGGTCCATTAACGCTGCGAAATTTCAGTTAACACCCAGAAAACAGGTCAGTTAACACCCCCAAAACATGTAAAATAATACCTGAAAACATGTCATTTAACCCAACAAAACAGGTAATCAAATGCCCCAAAGCAAGTTAACTACGGACACAAAACAGGTACCCCCCCCCCCCACAGGTCAATAAACACACAAAAACATATAAATTAACACCACAAAACAGAAAATTTAATGCCCAAAAAGCAGGTCACAACGCACAAAAGCAGGTCAAGTAATGCCCAAAACATTTAAATTAAAACCCCAAAACATGTCTATGAACGCCCTAAAACAGGTCAAAGCCCAAAAGGATGTTAAATAACACTCCAAAACAGATCTAGTAATGCCCCCAAAAGGTCCATAAACCTCCCAAAACACGTACATTAATGCCCAAAAACAGGTCATATAACGAGGGTCCAGACAGAAACTGAAAGTTATGCACCATAACTCATGTTCCCTGAAGGAAGGGAACGAGGTGCAACATAGATGCTATGGGAAATTGCGCTCCGCGCAATTACCTGAAGGAATACAATCACGCCTTTACGGCAGGGGCGTCAGCGTCACGCCAGAGACCCCGCCCTCTGGGTATTTAAGGTGCTGACGCCCATCCTACTTCCTCCAAAATGCACTTCACCGAGCTTTCAGCATTGAAAAGGGCCAAGTATGTTGCACCTCATTCCCTTCCTTCAGGGAACATGAGTTATGGTGCATAACTTTCAGTTCCCTTATCAGTCAGTCACTCGGTGCAACATAGATGCTATGGGAACGTAATTCATTCAAGCCCTTGAAATGCTCAGTAAAATGCATCCTAGTGTGAACGTCCACCTTTATTCAAAAGGCATCCCAAGGCCGCTTTCTGCTGTGTGTTAGAGAGGACAGCCTGAGTGACATCACACGCAGTAACGTCAAAACTTTAATGCTTTGCAAATGTATTTGTAGAGCTCCAGTTCGCAGCTGCACAGATGTCTGCAACTGCTACACCCTTGAACAGTGACCACGAGGTGGCCAAGCCCTGAGTGGAGTGAGCACGCACTCCAGAGGGCACCTGTTGACCTTTGCTACTGTACGTCCTTTTTATGGCCTCAGTCACCCAGTGTGAGAGGCGTTGCTTTGACAGGGCCCTACCAGTAGCTGGGGCCGCAAAACACACAAACAGTTGGTTTGTTTTCCTCCATTCAGCTGTTCTCTGCATGTAAGCACTTAAAGCTCTCACAGGGCAGAGAGCCTTCAGCCTTTTCTGTTCCTGAGTGAGAACAGGAGCAGGAGGAAAAGAAGAGAGATCGAAGTCCAGACTTCTGGGGTTCAGAGTCAAGACCTTAGGGATATATGCAGGATTGGGCCTTAGGGTGACCTTTGACCGGTCAGGGGCAAACCTGGTACACATTGGGTGCACGGACAGAGCATGGAGGTCACCCACACGTTTCGCCGAGCACAGATCCAGAAGCAGAGTGGTCTTATAAGATAATAGATCTATCTTAATATCGCTCAGTGGTTCGAATGGGGGATCACAGAGAGCCCCCAAGACCAGAGTAAGATCCCATCCAGGGGTCAAGATCCTGCTGGGGGGTCTCTTCCTTAGCACGTCCTTCATAAATCTTATTATGAGCGGGTACGCGCCAGGCGTCCTGCTCCCAAAGCCCTCGTGACAAGCTGAAATAGCTGATAAAAACACCTTGATGGTTGAGAAAGAACGATCTTTCTCCAGCAGGTCTTGAAGAAAGGTGAGGAGCTGGACCAAGTCACATGAATAAGAAATAATATTTCTTTCCATGCACCAAGCTTCAAAAATACGCCATTTTCGGGCGTAGAGAGACTGTGTTGACAAAGCTCTGGCGTTTTGAATGGTATTTACCACATTCTCGGGCAGGCCTGAGGCCACCAGTTTGTTCCTCTCAGCCACCAAGCTGAAATTTGCCACAGCTCTCAGCATAAGCGGCGATGCTGTTCCTTCTGGTGACGTGGCGGGTCCTGGAGAGGAGCAGGTGGCGAAACCAGCTCGTCCTTGAGGGTCCTGATTTCTGTGGACCCTTGAGGGCCAACCAGGTTAGGGAGAGGGCCCTCCTGCAGATGTACCTCCATACCTCTCTGATCGAGAGTGTTGGGAGGCAGAGGCAATCTGCTGTCATTATTGGACAAAAGTGGAACAGAATGCCTGTTTTTCCTGTTTTTGTGGGGGGTCATGGTCCTGATGGGAAGCAGGATCTGTATACGAGCAGACCTCCTGACTCCAGCCCATTTCCTGCTTGGGTCTGGTTTACTGGCCTCCGGTCTCATCAGAGCCCTGGAGCCTGACGAACCTCCGGGGAGCTGTGTTTCACCCAGTGGGGGGGTGTCGTTTAAGAGCAGAGCTTAGTCAGTGCAGCGAGCACGGTCACACGCTGCAGGATCATTGCTTGAGCAGGGCGGGTCGCCCACTGAGGATAAGGGGACAGTTTTAGCATGCTGATGTGAAGCTGTCCAAAATAGTTATCCGTGTTGAGCAGTTTTTTGTTTGGCTGGTGACAGAAAGTCCAGTCCCCTTCGATTAAAGGGAAGAGGAGTCTGATTTAGCCCTGGTGCCATTTCTGCTCTGCATTAAGTGTTTACACATGCTGCAGTGTCATCATCACTTCCTTTGAACGTGTGACACTGGTTTTGGCCTATGGACTTCTGTCGTGACCCCCCGTCACTTACTAGAATCCATTGAATAGGAGCTGGCCCGGAAGGTGGGTTGCCAGGTTCTGTTGGCGCACATCCCTGGAGCGCGGACGTGTCACAGGTCTGTTTGATTTGTGTATTGCCGGCCCCGTGACTTACAACGGGGCGGGGACTGGAACACGTGACCCCCTCATCTGTCTCTGTGAGGACTGGTGGGCCTGTTTGCAGACGCCTCTGGCACTGTCTGTTGCAGACAGACCCAAGGCACCCAGCTGGGGCTTATTGATTAGGCTAACACCCCGTGAGCCATGAGGGAGGGGGGAATGGTGGCCCCCGCCCTTTATATTGGCTGGAAGAGCAGAGGGGGCCATGCTGCTGATGTTACTGTGTTTTTTTGTTTGTTTTTTTGAGTCAAGAAAACAGAGAGGGGCTGTTTTTTTAGCTTTATTTGTGCTTATGTATAATAACATATTTGACTTTATGTCACTCACAGCAGAAAAGACATGATTGGTGCATAAAACAAAGTCATCAGCTTTTTGCACCATGTTACAAACAAAGTCTGGACGTGAAAAGGTCATTTCCCGTACCGCGTGGGCGTGTGATCCTGTAAAGTCAAGAAGAGGGCCTGGTTCATCAGGCACGCTTCTGTCTGGCATCCCGGTTTTCCGAGGAGGCCCTGTGTCGGACCGCCTGGCGGGGAACAAATCTGTTCTTACTCCAGGCATGTTCGGCCCGAGATGGGTCCGGCGGAGGTTTCCGCCTGTGCTCGGCCTCGTATGCCGGCTAGTGCGGTGGGACAAAGCTCTTCTGGGGATGCCTACCCGGAGAACCTCAGCCTGTTTGCGCCTCTGGTCCAGCCTGGTCTGAATTTGATCCAGAGCTTCTCCGAATAATCCCGTCGCCTCTATTGAGTGGTGCAAAAAAGGAATTCTTTGTCCCTCCGGGAGGTCAGTTAGAGTCATCCACAGATGGCGTTGTACGATGACCACCTCAGCCATGCCTCTGCCTTGTGCAATAGCTGCTGTCCCCATCATGCGGAGCACAAAGTCTGTTGCCCTACGGGCTTCTTCCAGCACGTCGGCGGCAGCCTGTCTGTCTGTCGTTACTTGGAGCTCCTGCAGTTTTTCAGCCAGGTATGCCTGCATCATGGCAGACACGTTCATGGCGCACGCTACGAGGCCCTGAGCCCTGTAGCATTTCTCGAGCAGAGAAGCCGAGGCTCGACAGGCTTTGCTGGGCAGAGTTGGTTTCGTCCTGGATGACCTGGGAGCCAGATGAGACGCCAGCGTGTCCTCAATTTGTGGCACATTGGCTATGCCCGCTGCATCCATCCCATCCACGTCGAGGAACTGCGAGAGCGGCAACAACATGGGAGCCCTGGGCTGAGTCCAGGTGCAAGTCAGCTCCGTGAGGAAATCCGGAAAGATGGGCATTCTTTGCCTCATGGCGGACTGCTGTTTTGAGTAAAAATAATTTCCTGCCAACCTCGTGACTTGTTGACGAGGTGGAGGTTCTGGCCATGGGATCTGTAGCGCGTCCGCTGCTCTGCGACACAAGTCGAACCGAGCAAGGTTCGAAAAGTCAGTCTCCGGGAGCACAGGCGCCGGGGTGTGAGAGAGGTCTCCCCCCTGTTCGTCGTACTCAACGTCTGCGTCATCCGCAGAAAATTCACCTGAGGCTGAAATCGAGATCTCGTCCTCGTTCATCATGCCTCGAGTGTTGAAGTCGACTGTTAAGTCCCCAATGGGAGCCAGCACATCTGGGCTGTCGACCCATTCGCCTTGGGTGCTGTCCTCCAGAGCCATGCTCTCGAGCTCCGGCATGGGAGTGAGAGGCTCAGTAGTGTCCGGGTCTGTTGGTGCCGCAGCAGCGTCCATGGCTTTGGTGACGAAGCCGCCCGGTGCCTCCTCACCGCCTCCAGCATCTGGCTGCAGTGTGGGCAAGAGTTGGGTACATCTAGCGCCATTTTCACGTGCAGCATCCCTAGGCAGACGGGACAGGCCTTGTGGGTGTCCGTCGCTGAAAGGGAAAAACTCATCTGCTGGGGCAGGCGCGCGAGGTCGGGCTCGCCGTCCTGCTAGTCTTTTTCGGAAGTCTTGTCTTTCGCTTTCCTTTCTCCGGAGGCATGTCCGAGATAAGACGAGCGAGTCCTTCCAAAATCCTTTTTTTTTTTTGAGACGTCTCCTCCGTCGTGTCGCTTTCGCTGGCTAGCCTGCTACGAAATTAGCAGAGGTAGCGATGTGACGCAGTTAGCGCCGTCGAGCGAAGCAGTCTGCGGAGAGAGGAGAAGAAAATACTTTGGGGTTAAGGAAAAATGTGCCGGACTAGCTTTCGCTAGCCCGGCAGTACGCAGGAAGAATTCTCTGTACGCCCTGTGTAGGGAGCAAGCTCACCTCTGGTCGAGCGATGAAGCACAGAGAAGTCCCGCGAAGAGAAGTTCAGGTTTAAGCGAGGTGAAGGGCAATAAGAGGAAGTAGGATGGGCGTCAGCGCCTTAAATACCCAGAGGGCGGGGTCTCTGGCGTGACGCTGACGTCCCTGCCGTAAAGGCGTGATTGTATTCCTTCAGGTAATCGCGTGGAGCGCAATTTCCCATAGCATTTATGTTGCACCGAGAGACCTGACTGATAAGGGAACTAACCTCCTCATGAACATAGTTATTCCCATCTGTTGTCAAATTGTTGCCAAATGAAAAAAATCCCAGTCTTTGAACTATTGTCTTCAGATTTAGTGACTTCAAGAACAAATGTATTGCTCTCTTGTTGAAGCAAAGCCAAGAATGAAACGTGGAGTCAATCATGAATACAGTTCTCATTCTGTGGCTCAATCTCAGCCAATGATTCTCACAATCAGCACAATGAGGCCCAGAAGACCAGAAGAACCCATAAAACAAGGTGTGTTCATCTCTCACCCAGGTTCAGGTAGAGGTCCAGGCGTCCTCGGTGCAGCTCCAGGGTCATGTAATCCCCCCTCTGGCCCTCTCCATGCAGCAACACGCCCTCAGCCTGGTGACTCTTGAAGCGCAGAGAAATCACATCCTTCACCGTTGACATGGACTTCTGGTTGAACCGGTACAGCAGCGAGCTCCTGCCATCAAAATCAGCCACATAGGACTCTGGAAGAGAGAGAAACACCCGATGACTCATCTGAAACTCTGGAAGAGAGAGAAACACCCGAGGACTCATCTGAAACTGGACGTCAGAAAGAAACGTGCTCCAAATGACAGCTGGAGGATGGAATGCCAGGAGGACCAAAAACTGATGTGTTTTTTTTAACAGAACTCAAACAATGTGGAGGAGAGCAACTAACAGGTACAAAACATGAATTAACATGTGGTTTATATTCTACCAGGAAAACAACAACACGTAAACAAAGCTCAGAAGCAGTGGTGGAGAAAGTACTCAAACACTGTACTTAAGTAAAAGTACAAATAAACAAACAAAAATGTACTCTAGTAAAAGTAGAAGTACCATATTAATGTTTTTACTTAAGTAGAAGTAAATAAGTACTTGATTATAAAAATACTTAAAAGTATTAAAGTAAAAGTACTTGCTGAATGTATTACCTAATCCAATGATCTACAATATCATAAGTGTGCATACTGCATGTATATTTTCTGTAATACATTAATAGTGTTGAGTCATTGAGCCCGGACTCGAAACACGACTGGAGCACGATTGTAGCTGGAGCACGACGACTACTGGAGCACGACTGAAAAACGACTGCTGTCGCGGGGTCGGCGAGCCTCCTGACTACGCCTTGGACTTCAGCTAACTAGCAGTGAGCTAACCGCTCAGCTAGCTCCTCCGAACAGAGGGAGCGGCGGACTGGTGAGCCCCTTGACCAGGCCTTGGCCTTCGACGAGCTAGCGTGGAGCTAGTGTGGAGCTAAAACGTTAAGCTTCCCCCACCGAGCTAAGGGAGCGGCGGTGGTGTGGCAGCTGTGTGGATGCTCGGCTGACTAGCCGCGGAGCTAACCGTTAAACTAGCTCCATCGAGCAAAGGGAGCGGCGGTGGTGCAGCTGCTGCGAGGACGTTCTCCTGCGGTTGGACCTGCTCTACACGGCCGTGGCGGAGGCGGGTTTGTCGAGCTTGGCTGTCCCTCCATCAGTGTGTGCGACTGTTAGCTGTAAGCTGATTCATTCACCCCGGTAAGAGGCACTTTGCTGAAATATGGCTGGTAAATCAAGAAGAGACAAACAAGCTCTTAGTGAAACTAACTCAGGAGATGTTGATGACATTAAGAAATCATTAAATTTCATGAGCTCCGAACTCGTGAAGATAACATCACAGCAGAAGGAGCAGCAGAAGCTCCTCACGAGCTTGGTTGATGAAATAAAACAACTGAAATCGCAACTGAGTCTTAAGGATAAAAAAATTATCGAATTAGAGGAAAAAATCGATGTCTTGGAACAAAATTCAAGACAAGAAAATATAATAATAACTGGACTGGAAATCAAAAATCGATTATATTCCAAGGTAACAGCAAACGAGGAGATAACCGAAGACTCATCACCCCAAGAAATGAGAACTCTTGAAGAACAGGTGGTGTCGTTCCTGCAGGACAAAGACATCGACATCGCTGACGAGGACATTTCCATATGTCACACTCTTCCTAGTAAAAAAGGAACATCCAAGCCAGTAATTGTGCTTAGATTCATTTCAAGAATGATAAGAAATGAAATAATTATGCAAGCCAAGAAATTAAAAGGAACGAATGTGTACATAAATGAACATCTGACAAAAAAAAAACCGAATGATTGCAAGGGAAGCAAGACAATTAAAAAAGCAAAACAAAATTGTTTCCACATGGATGAGAAATGGCAGAATATGGATTAAAGTGCATGATGGCTCACAACCAAAAATAGTGAAAGACTTACTTGACTTGGAAAACATTTAGAACTAAGATGGAGTTGATTAACATTGATCCAGTAACATTTCAAAACAACATCTACATAACAAAGATTATGATGAAGATATACACAAATTATGATAGAATCTGAGAAATCAGAATTTAAAATTTATGATATTGAAGATGAAACAGATAAAAAAAAATCCAGCTTCAACTGAAATCAAATTCATAACTCCGAATCAGTTTAATGACATGAAAATCACAAAAGATGGTCTTTCAATTATTCATTTCAATTGCAGAAGTTTGAATGCCAATATAACCAAGATAACAGATTATTTAAACAACTTCAATAAAACTTTCACAATAATTGCATTATCAGAAACATGGTTAACCGATGATAACATAAATATTGCTCATATAGAGGGATACGAATTATTTTACATGAATAGAATTAAGAAAAAAGGTGGTGGGGTTGCCTTATTTGTTAGTAATGCCCTAAAATGTAGATTAAAAAGTGACATGTCCTTAGTGGTGGATAATTTGATGGAAATAATAACTATTGAAATTGTAAATGAGATAGACAAAAACCTCACAATAAGCTGCGCTTATCGATCGCCTGGTTCAAATATTGAATGTTTTACTGAAAAAATCACGGAGTTACTAGCTAAAAATAGTAATAAACCTATCTTTCTGTGTGGTGACTTCAATATTGACCTGGGAAACAAGGCAAATTCAGATAACATTATTGAATTTATAAATTCAATGTATAGTTTTAACTTATTTCCATTGATATTAAACCCTACTAGGATAACAACGTATAGTTCTACAATAATTGACAATATTTTCACAAATTATCAAAGGATAACTTAAATAGTGGTATTATGTTAGCTGACATGAGTGATCATTTACCAATTTTCACAATTTACAATAAAGAAGCCTGCAAAACAAAACAAACTCATAAAAAAGCAGTTAAAAAAACAATAATAAATACATCAAAAAAAGCTTTGGATAGATTAAAGGTTGATTTAATTAACCAAGAATGGAATGATGTATATGTAACAGATGTTAATAAATCATACGATGAGTTTATAAACATCTTGAATGGCTTGTACAAAAAAAATTGTGTACTAAATACCAATATGAGGAAACGTACCATGGACCAACCATGGATGACGACAGGTCTAAGAAATGCTTGTAAAAAAAAGAATTACCTGTATTCTTGTTTTCTAAAATGTAGGACTCCAGAGATGGAATATAAATGTATAAATGTTGTTCATCGACTTCAGCTCGGCATTTAACACCATCATCCCCCAACAGCTCATCCTTAAACTGGACAGTCTGGGGCTGAACACCTCAATGTGTAACTGGCTGCTAGACTTCCTGACCGGGAGACCACAGACAGTACGGGTCGGGAGTAACACATCTAGCACCATCACATTGAACACAGGGGCCCCACAAGGATGTGTGCTGAGCCCCCTTCTATTCACCCTGCTAACACACGACTGCACACCATCGTACAGCTCCAACCACTTCATCAAGTTTGCGGACGACACAACAGTGGTAGGTCTCATCAGCAACAACGATGAGACGGACTACAGGAACGAGGTGAGCCGCTTGGCCTTGTGGTGCGGACACAACAATCTCACTCTCAACGTGGAGAAGACAAAGGAGATTGTTGTGGACTTCAGGAAGAGGGATGCCCAACATGCCCCTCTGACCATCAACAGCACCGCAGTGGAGAGAGTAGACAGCACCAAGTTCCTGGGAGTGCACGTCTCAAAGGACCTGTCCTGGAGCAGGAACACTGCAGCACTGGCAAAGAAGGCTCACCAGCGTCTCTACTTTCTCCGCAAGCTGAAAAGGGCTGGAGCTTCAACCCCCATCATGAGCACCTTCTACAGAGGTGCCATAGAAAGTGTCCTGACCAGCTGCATCACTGTGTGGTTTGGTGCATGTACTGCATCCTGCCGCAAGAGCCTCCAGCGCATTGTGAGAGCAGCTGAGAAGATCGTGGGCACCTCCTTGCCCTCACTGCAGGACTTACACAGCAAACGCCTCACTCGGAAAGCCCACCGCATGGCAGGTGATCCCACACACCCACTACACAGCTGCTTCAGACTGCTGCCATCAGGGAGGAGACTGAGGAGTCTCCAGGCTCGAACCAGCAGACTGAGAGACAGCTCTGTTCATCAGGCAGTCAGAATGCTAAACACTCTGCCTGCTCTGCCTCCCCTCCCATTTGAACTGCCTTAACACTAAAACTTTCTCACATATTATCACTCAACACAAAGTTTTTAACACTGGACTCTGTGTCATCAAACGGGTTATTTACTAAACTCTCAGTCATGTGCTCATACAAGAAAGTTAATTCTCAATAGTCCAGGTATCAAATCCGCTCATTCTCAATCAGTTCATCTGGACAGTTTCTTTTTAGCAGAAACGTTTCACCCTCACTCCAGAGGGCTTCCTCAGTCAGAGTAGTCCAAAGCACACTGAACGTTTCTGCTAAAAAGAAACTGTCCAGATGAACTGATTGAGAATGAGCGGATGTGCTCATACAGTTTGCACTACTTCTCATACTTGCACTAATGTCTGTATTACATCACTGCCTATAATCATAATACTGTTTACATTCTCTGTTTACATTTATTAATACTGTTTACTTTTATTACTACTGCTTACATGTAATTACTACTGTTTACATTTATTTACACTACTCTAATATCTACACCACTGCTGGTACATATACAGTGTGCTCTGAACGGTCTTATTTAGGGATGCCCAATGTGCCTTACTGCATATGCCACTTTTTGCCTCTATAACAACATCAACTACTACCTCATACATATACTGTGTACATTGACTCATACGCTGCTTTGCCACTTTGCAAATGTCAATGCTAGAAACCTTTAGTTTATTTTAGTTATACTTTTTATACTCTTTTTTTATACTAGTATGCAAAAACTCAGGACAGTATTATGTTCATTAAATGTTTAATGTTTTAGTTTTAGAGTTGGTGTAAATTTTCATACTCTTATACCACTATGCAAAAAACTCAGGACAGTGTTAGTTTTACTATTTTATGCTTATGTCTATTATTATATGTTTCAGTGTTTCAATGTTTAGATGTTTACTGTTGCACCGAGGGACTGAGAGAAACGCAATTTCGGTCCTGTGTATGTCCTGCACTGTACATATTGCAGATCTGACAATAAAGTTGACTTTGACTTGACTTTGAAAAAAAAAATACAAAAAATATAAGAATAAACTACTAGCAATTATAAAGAAACAAAAAAAGGATTACTATAGTGGACTCCTACATAAAACAAATGGAGATATGAAAGGTACTTGGAAAGTACTAAATAGTGTCTTGAATAAACAAAACACCAAATCCAGCTTGCCACAGTATTTTAAGAAAAACAATTTTGATATAAATGATGCAGATTCTATTGCAAACAAATTTAATAACTACTTTGTGAACGTGGGACCAGACCTTGCCAACAATATTCCACACTGAAGTAATGAAAAGTGCGTTATAAATTGAATTAATTATTATTATTATTATTACAAGTTGACGTAGATGTGAAATATCAAGTCGATGGTTGTGTTGAAACAATGTTTCTTCACAAAATGCTGGTGAAGATTCTCAGTCGTCCAGGACATGATAAATCAAAAAAGGCGTTCAATACAAGATCAACTGGACTTTATTTGTAACAGAAGACGTTTCGCTCATCATCCGATAAGCTTTCTCAATTCTTTGGAGACTGTGAGAGGGAGAGAGAAGTTATAAGCAAGCTGGGCCACTGATACACACCAAACTAGGTAAATTGGAAGCTAACACACACACATATTTGGGATAACACGTGCCTGTGACCCATTCAAAGTTCAGTGTGTGAAAAAGCAGAGCTTACAGAAAGCACACACACATCCTACTGTATGTAAATTGACAAAAAACACTTCACACATTGATACCAGGGACCTGTCAAAGTCTTTGTTAATCTAATTCACAAGTGAGGCTCCTCTGTTCTCATCAGGTGGGATGCGTCTTGGAAAACAGCTGCAGGTCCGCACCATAAGTTTTAGAAAGTTGAAATCTGACAAAACCAGACTGTGTGCACGTGGATTTGCAACAGGAGTCACGCACCAACATATGTTGGTTGCAAGCTGAGGTAACACATACATGTAAATTGACAGATCTCTCCCTCTCACAGTCTTCAAAGAATTGAGAAAGCTTATCGGATGATGAGCGAAACGTCTTCTGTTACAAATAAAGTCCAGTTGATCTGTATTGAACGCCTTTTTTGATGTTTCTTCACAAAATTAATAAAGACGAAATATTGAAGGTGGTTGATAATTTTTCAGAAAAGAGATCTAGGGACTGGATTGATATGGATATGGCGGTTGTTAAATCCATAATAACTCAAGTAATAGAACCTTTTACTTATATATGTAATCTGTCCCTATCAGAGGGTATATTCCCAGATAACATGAAGATAGCAAAGGTTATCCCTATCTTTAAAAATGGTGACAAAAGTGCCTTTGAAAATTATAGACCAATATCGTTATTACCACAATTCTCCAAAATTTTAGAAAAACTTTTTGCAAATCGATTGGGTAAATTTCTTACCAAAAATCACATATTGAGTGATAGCCAATACGGATTTAGATCCAAACATTCCACATCCATGGCCCTAACTGAATTAACCGAAAAAATCACCACAGCCATCGACAAAAAACAACACTGTATAAGTCTGTTTATTGATTTAAGAAAAGCTTTTGACACAATTGATCATACCATCCTTACTGATAAACTGACCAGATATGGTATTAGAGGACGAGCACTTCAGTGGGTTACTAGTTATTTAAAAAACAGAAAGCAGTATGTGCATATAGATGATGTACGATCAAATCTCTGCGAAATTACATGTGGAGTACCACAGGGCTCGATTATTGGACCTATGTTATTTATATTGTATGTAAACGACTTGGTAAAGGTGTCAGGTCTCTTAAATTGTATTTTATTTGCAGATGATACAACTTTTCTTTATTTTGGTAATGATTTAAAACAAATGACTGAGTTGTTATCAACAGAATTTGTCAAAATACAAGACTGGTTTAAATTAAATAAGCTATCTTTAAAATCTTGATAAAACAAATTATATGTTATTTACCAAGAAAAAGAAATTTTTGGATTTTTCTTTTAGTATTGATGGTATTGAAGTTTTCATTCATTCAACCTTTATTTAGTCAGGTAAATCTTTTGAACCTCATGGGCTCATTTACGAAAGCGACCTGCTAAAACTAAAGAACAATGAACAATAGAAAACAAAAAGAAAGAAAAAAACAAAAGATTTTTTTTTTTTTAACAAAGTATCAAAAAACTAGCAAAACATTATAAGGTAGACGTATAAAATCAAAGACAGGAACAAATCTGCATTGGTTTTTGCCAGGATTCCAACAGATTCTGAAAACCATTTAGAAGTAAAAAGAGTGAGCGAGGTAAAGTTCTTGGGTGTATTAGTTGATGATAAACTTTCCTGGAAACCGCATATTAACTCGATCAAAACCAAGTTAGCTAGATCAAATGGTGTGTTGTACAAAGTCAAGGATTTATTTAATGCCAAAGCGTTGTATTTATTGTACAATACAATTTTTTTACCACATCTAATTTACTGTGTTGAAGTCTGGGGGAAGGCATGCAAGACCATAACCATGCCCGTTTTTATTCAACAAAAACGAGCAGTGAGGATAATTACATGTAAACCATACCGTCACCCATCAAATATATTATTTGAACAACTTAAATTGTTAAAATTTTATGATTTGGTGAACTATAATATACTACTATTAATGTACAAAGCACAAAATGCCTTACTTCCCCCAAATATTCAAAAACTTTTTATAAAGAGACTGAGTTCTTATAATTTGAAGGGAACTGCGATTTTTGTTAAATCCCAATATCGCACCAGCTTAAAGGGACGCTCTATTTCCATTCAGGGAGTTGATCTGTGGAATAATTTGGATAATGATACTAAATATGCTGGATCATTGTCTGTGTTCAAGAAAATTGTTAAATCTAAGATGCTGACAAAATACAAAAACGCATAAAAATGTTGTTTTATTGTATATTGTATTGTAAAAAATTGGACTGATTATTGGACTGAATTTATTAGACTGATTATGAAGTTGATATGTTATTTATTTACTTATTGAGAAATGGTCCCCCCATCGGGGACTCTGTTTTTGTTATTACAGATTAATTTGCTCGTGTAATTGAGAAAAAAAGGGGCAGTTCAAATAAGATTTTTTCTTCTCACTGCCTCCTTTCATTTTATGTTCATTTTTTTTTCTTATTTTTCCAAAAAAATTTCTTTCATACTGTATGTAAAGTTATTTTTTGTATTGAATGTAAAATGAATAAATAAATAAACTAACTAACTAAACTAAAAAAACTAATGAACAATGCTGCAGATAATGCAGTAGGCTACAGTACATGTTATTGTGTTTACTCTGTGACACAGTTCACACTTGGACTTGTGATTCTGTGCGTCAGAATTTCAGGGATGACCTACAGAGTTAAATGACATTAAGCAAAATAAGAAAGATTATACCTGTGAAAGTTTTTATTTAACACAAACCAAGGTGTCATTTTAACTGCAGCAAACACATTTAAAGACCGTGTAAAGTGAATTTCAGCATTTTCTTCAATAAACATCATAAATGTCATAATTGTAATCTTGTAAATGAGTAAAAAGTCTCAAAATTGTAGCTCAATTAATTTTGGAGTTATAGAGCAAACTGTGTATAAAGATATGTCTGTTTCAGGATTTTTTAGGCGTGGTTTAAACGGGACCGCGTTTCGTCACGCGGTCCTCATTAGTATAGCCCCCACCCCCTGCAGCTCCAGCCGTATAAATGCGTTCTTCGCCTCGGTGGAGCCGTTCACTCGCGAATCGCAGATAGCATCAGATAGCAATAGCATAGATATTTTGTTCATTGTTAGCTAGCTAATCAATTATGCCTCGTTCGTGCATCTTCCCTGGATGTCGCAATGGTCAGGGCACCCGTACAAATCATAACATGTTTTTATACCACGTGGTTTTATACCAAGTATCTGTAATGCCTGGATAGGTCAATGGATAAAGCGCTTGCCTTCCGTCCCAAACCCCACGGGTTCAAATCCCGCATGGTACAACTCTTTTTTTTTTTTTTCATTCCAGATTAAAAACACACAAGAAAACTATTTACAAAAACAGCGTAACTCTTGGAAAAAGTAGCTGCTGTTACAGACAGAACTCAAATAAAAACAGAGCAGGTTTACTGGCTCTGCTGTCTGCCTCTCCACCTCCACACAGTCAGCGCAGCTGCGCTGAAACCACGCCCACGCACTGACACGCCCCCAGCGTTCCAGGGCAAGGCAAAATCATGTTTTTTCATGATTTTTGAGACTTAATTTTATAAGGTAAACAATGTTTTTAATCAGTCAGATTTATATGGGTGATTAATAACACATATTTATGCCATGTGACAAACTAAAAACACACATTTAATTTCACTTTACACGGTCTTTAATTAAAAGCTGTCTGACAGAAAAAAGGAGCATTAGACCTAACAAAGGAACATCTGATCATTTCAACTCCAGTTTGTCATCAATTCTAGTTAAAATATTGTCTAGTCAACTTGTAATGGATCAACAATGAACAATATTTTAACTTCCTGACACCATTTTCAAAACTTGGACCTGAGTGTCGAGACATCTCTTGTCTCCTAACATCCCATGAACTGACACATTTTAATATTGCAGCAATAATTTCTTGTTCAAGTTCAGAAGAAGTTGGTATTCAAAGTTTTTTGAGTCCAGTCTGGCTCTTTTGGGAGAGAGAATCTGTCCTGCTGTACTGAACAGTCTTTCAATAGTCTTTCAATAATATTTCAATAATATTTCAATAGTCTTTCAGTAATATTAAAATAGTCTTTGAATAATGTTTCAATAAGGCCATGGGTGTTGGTGTATTTTCTGGCAGAATCTCTGTGGTGGAATCCATTTTGTGTGTGTTAGTGGTGCTGTGGGTGCTCCCAGCTCAATGTATATACAAGAATATACGTCATTGGTCCAGCTCTTCTTGAAGGCAGGTCTAATGTTACCTGTCCACTTTGCAGTGATTCAGTGGACCAACTCTCTCAACATCAGTTACTTTCAAACTAACGACAAATCAAAAAGCTGCAACGTGAATGTAACTTGTAACTCAACACATTATAGAAATGTAGTGTAGTAGAAAGTACAGATACTTCATGTAAAATGTAGTGCAGTAAAAGTAAAAAGTACCCATGTTTAACTCTACTTAAGTAAAGTACAGATACATGAAAAATGTACTTAAGTACAGTAACAAAGTATTTGTACTTAGTTACATCCCACCACTGGCTCAGAGATCTTTGACATGTCACAATCCAGATGTTGGAGACCCAGAACAGTTCTGTGACAGTTTGTAGACAAAATGTTTAGCAGACACTTTTGGAACAAAGTTTCAGGCAACAGGACTTTGAACCTTGTTGAGTCCAGAAAGGAACTCCAGAACCAGAACCATGTTTGGACCCTGATGTGAAAGATCAGAACCAGAACCCTGTTTGGACTCTGATGTGAAACATGATGGTGAACTCTTCAGCAGCTTCACTGAAACTCACACAACATCTGTAGGGATCACCAACCAGTCCTTTCAGCCTCTGAGAGGCAGAAGGGCTGAACCACCTCCAGATGTTCCTGATCTTGGCTGATGAGGTCTTGTCTTGAAGGTGCCAGCTGTTCTCCACTGGAATATTTCCTGCCAGTCCAGTTTAGTGAGAGAAGGCTTGTCTTTAGAAAACCTAACTGTGATCTAGTGTTCCAGGTTGTAAGTGATGTCCTCTCCTAAGCTCCTGGTAATCTCTTGTTGATATCTGATGTTCCACCAAAGATCTCCTACCCTAAGAGGAACGACATAGTGTGTGAGGCCACCTTGCCACTCTCTCTACTGTGGACACAGATACTGTTATCATCTCCTACAGAACTATTCCCGCGCTCCTGAGAACCATTTCATTTTGTAAATGAACAAACTCGTCTTTTTACTAACTGAGTGGGTCTTACATACAGACTCAGTCACGTCGCTCTGATGGAGCCATGGCAGGTCTGGTTGCAAACAGGAGCTAAACATGCATGTAGACTGATGGTGACTCTAAACTGACCCTGGGTGTGAGTGACACATGTCCCTCTTGTAAATGAGTCCCTGTGGCTCAACGAGGCTAACCTGTATAAATAAAGGTTGAATGAATGAATGAAAAAAGACTTGATGAACAGCCTGAGTGGGGGAAGGAGGTCACATGTTTCAAGGATGCGTGGAGTGAACATCATGAGTCAGAGCCAGAGAGTTTTTATTCTCATTTCAGCTACAAGTATATATTGAAATGAAACAGTGTTCCCCAGGACCCCGGTGCAACACAGAACACAAGGTGCAAAACAAAAAACCTCACAGTGCACATATACAACAGAACAATACATACAAACAGACCTTTAATAAATGTAAAAAGGCATCTAACCTCATCTAAACAAGTATTTAAGAGACAACGCTAGAGACATGTGTAGGGGGTACATGAGGTACAAACATGTTCTGATTGAAGATTCAAGGTTCTTTACTGTCATTCTACCACATGTGGTAAATGAGGTGGAATGAAACTATGTACACAGGGTCCCAGTAACATCCAACAAAAATACAAATTGTGAAGAAAAACAGTAATAAGATCAAATATATGAAGTAAGAAATACGCTAAACATTAATAATGCAAAACAATGTGCCAAACAACAGCAGCACAAACATGAGTCTGTATGAGCAGATGAGGATGAATGAAGACAACAACATGAAACAGATCAACAACATGAAACGGATCAACAACATGAAACAGATCAACAACATGAAACAGATCAACAATATGAAACAGATCAACAACATGAAACAGATCAACAACATGAAACAGATCAACAACATGTAACAGATCAACAACATGAAACAGATCAACAACATGAAACAGATCAACAACATGTAAACAGATCAACAACATGAAACAGATCAACAACATGAAACAGATCAACAACATGAAACAGATCAACAACATGAAACAGATCAACAACATGAAACAGATCAACAACATGAAACAGATCAACAACATGAAACAGATCAACAACATGAAACAGATCAACAACATGAAACAGATCAACAACATGAAACAGATCAACAACATGAAACAGATCAACAACATGAAACAGATCAACAACATGAAACAGATCAACAACATGAAACAGATCAACAACATGAAACAGATCAACAACATGAAACAGATCAACAACATGAAACAGATCAACAACATGAAACAGATCAACAACATGAAACAGATCAACAACATGAAACAGATCAACAACATGAAACAGATCAACAACATGAAACAGATCAACAACATGAAACAGATCAACAACATGAAACAGATCAACAACATGAAACAGATCAACAACATGTAACAGATCAACAACATGAAACAGATCAACAACATGAAACAGATCAACAACATGAAACAGATCAACAACATGAAACAGATCAACAACATGAAACAGATCAACAACATGAAACAGATCAACAACATGAAACAGATCAACAACATGAAACAGATCAACAACATGAAACAGATCAACAACATGAAACAGATCAACAACATGTAACAGATCAACAACATGAAACAGATCAACAACATGAAACAGATCAACAACATGAAACAGATCAACAACATGAAACAGATCAACAACATGAAACAGATCAACAACATGAAACAGATCAACAACATGAAACAGATCAACAACATGAAACAGATCAACAACATGAAACAGATCAACAACATGAAACAGATCAACAACATGAAACAGATCAACAACATGAAACAGATCAACAACATGAAACAGATCAACAACATGAAACAGATCAACAACATGAAACAGATCAACAACATGAAACAGATCAACAACATGAAACAGATCAACAACATGAAACAGATCAACAACATGAAACAGATCAACAACATGAAACAGATCAACAACATGAAACAGATCAACAACATGAAACAGATCAACAACATGAAACAGATCAACAACATGAAACAGATCAACAACATGAAACAGATCAACAACATGAAACAGATCAACAACATGAAACAGATCAACAACATGAAACAGATCAACAACATGTAACAGATCAACAACATGTAACAGATCAACAACATGTAACAGATCAGCATCATGGACAGTCAGCAGCACACGCCAACAACCAAGTGGTATCACAGTGATTATTCTGGTTAGATATTCATGAGTCTAACAGCCTCAGGGTAGAAGCTGTTCCTCAGTCTAGTGGTTCTACATTTGATGCTCCTCAACCTCCGTCCTGAGGGGAGTGGGGCAAAGAGTGAGTGTGCTGGGTGAGTGTGGTCCTTCATGATGCAGGTGGCTCTTTTCCTGCATCTGGAGGTGTAAATGTCTGTGATGGTGGGGAGACTGACTCCAACATCTTCTGTGCAGCCTTCACCACTCTCTGTAGAGCTTTCCTCTCTTCAACTGTGCAGCCTCCATGCCACACGTTGATGCTGGAGCACAGGATGCTCTCCACTGCACACCTGTAGAAGGAGGTGAGGACTGGGCTGCTCAGACCAGCACGTCTCAGCCGTCTGAGGAAGTAGAGTCTCTGATGACCTTTCTTGATCAGGCTGGTGGTGTTGTTGCTCCAGCTGAGGTTATCATTCAAGTGTACACCCAAGTACTTGTAGCTGGAGACCACTTCCACTGCAGATCCACTTATGTTCAGTGGGGTGGTGTGTTTGTTCCTTCTGAAGTCCACAATCATCTCCTTTGTCTTCTTCACATTCATGTGAAGGTTATTCTCTTTGCACCAGCTCTCCAGGTGTTCCACCTCCTGCCTGTAGCTGGACTCATCATTGTTTGTGATGCATCCCACCACAGCTGTATCATCTGCAAACTTTACAATATGACAGCCTGGATGGGTAGTTGCACAATCATATGTGAGCAGAGTAAACAGGAGTGGGCTCAGCACACATCCCTGAGGAGAGCCAGTGCTGAGGGTTATGGTGGAGGAGGAGAAGTTGTGGATCCTCACTGACTGTGGTCTGTTTGTTAAAAAGTCTAGGACCCAGTTACAAACAGAGAGACTTAATCCCAGTGTAGTTAGTTTGTCCATCAGAGTTTGGAGGATCATGGTGTTGAAGGCAGATTTGAAGTCCACAAAGAGCAGACGCACGTATGAGTCCTTCTGATCCAGGTGGGTGAGAGCAGTGTGGACCACAGAGGAGATGGCGTCCTCTGTTGATCGGTTCTCACGGTATGCATACTGATGGGGGTCCACGTTCATGTTGATGGATGTTTTGATGTGAGTCATGACCAGTTTCTCAAAGCATTTTGCGACTATCGGGGTGAGGGCCACTGGCCGATAGTCATTCAGGCCAGTCACTGTGGAGCTTTTTGGGACTGGGATGATGGTGGCAGTCTTCAGGCAGGTGGGAACTGTTTCCAGGGCAAGTGAGGTGTTAAAGATGTCTGCCAGCACATCGCAGAGCTGATCAGCACATTCTTTTAACACTTTCCCGGGAATGTTGTCCGGACCGGTTGCTTTGTGAGGGTTGATTCTCTTGAGACTACTCCTCACTTCTGCTGCGGTAACGCTGAGACGCTCTTCATCTGGTGGTGAGGTGAGTCTGGTGTAGTTCTCCAAGCAAAGATTGTGCTGCTGTGCTAAAGTTGTAGGTTGACAGCAATAGTCCCAAGTTCCGGTTAGGAAGTTCTAATTAAGCTGTCCGTATAAGTACTTGATTGACAAACCACTGAACAAAATAAATCCAGATAAATGTCCACTAACATGGCAACAGTATAAAAACTTTTGCACAGAGAAGCGGCGAACATACAGCACTAGCATCCTCTCCAGCATCCCAGTGATAGAGAGGAACGATGGTTTGAGAGAGGAGTAAAGGAGGCCATCTTTGTGAAAAGAAACCGTCCATCATTAAATAATAATAATAATAATAAATTCAATTTATACCGCACTTTTCATTAATTAAAATCTCAAAGTGCTACAACAATAAAACAAGTGATAAAATCAAATAAAATCAATAATGATATCAACTAAGATTAAAGACAGAATCATTTAGAGGCAGAATAGGCCTGCTTAAAAAAATAAATAAATAAAAAATAAAGCAAGTGATAAAATCAAGTAAAATCAATAATACTATCAACCAAGATCAAAGATAAAATCATGCGGGGGCAGAATAGGCTTGCTTAAAAAGAAAAGTCTTTAAACCGCTTTTAAAGTCGACCAGTGGTGGAGGCCTCCGGGTTCAACTGCCCCCCTCTTACAATGCTGTTATTGCTGGTATCACTCAGCCCTCTGTGGATAGCAAACAACCATCAGGGTGCTAACGATCCATCGTTAGGCTGATGGTCCTCCTTGATCATGTGAGCAGCTGGTTTTGGCTGTTAGCAGCAAACTGGTTGTGTAACACTGTGAGAAGCTGCTATTTATAAGACTGAGCTGAATACAGCTCCTCAGACTGAAGAAGTCTTTCAGAGGAAAGATGAAACATTTCTACAATTGTGTTTGTTTGTTTTGTTTTGTTTTTTGAATGTCCAATGGTCCAAAATTAACTTCTTTAGATTTTTCTACCTGGATGGTTGAGCATGCATCAGGATATCCCTCCATGAGAGCTCGCTCATCCGCTCAAGGGTGGGCAACATATTCCAGTTGGTCAGTTGGCTCAGGCTGAGAAAGCAACTCTCCTACGTTGCCTTCTGGTATCTACTAGGCAAACTGCAATCAGCCACTCGGGTGGTACCCTTATGCCTGCTGCCACTTCGCCCCTTGCAGAGTTGGCTCAACAGCTTTTTCCTGGATGCCAGGCCACACAGGCTTGCAGTAGCATGGTCGGGTCTTCAGGCCGTGACTCCATGGAGGAACGAACATTATTCGTCCAGGGGTGTCCCCATGGGAGTGGTAGTGTGCCGCAGGGAGTGGTAGTGTGCCACAGGGAGTGGTAGTGTGCCACAGGGAAGTGGGTACGACAGATGCCAGCTAGGGCTGGGCAATATCAAAATATTGTTTAAATATCGATATTTTTTTTGGCGATGTAAGTTGAGACTATCTCGATATAAACAATATAGTTTTATACTTGGAAATCCTGCCCTCTCTTTCTCCCAGGCTGCCCCCCTCCTTCTACACACACAGCCCTCTGCTACGCTCCACCTCCCCTTCCTGCTTCTCCAGTGTGGGCGGGCAGGAGGAGACGTTTAGTAAACACAGCAGCTAGCGTGAGTGAAGCTACCAGCTCCGTCAGATCCGACTCCTTATAAACAATGGTTCAGCGCTCATTTAGCTGTGCTGTATGCCTTTTTAGAGGAATAGAGAGAGGAAGCGCAACATTAATAAAGCAGCAGTTTATCATATCGCTAAAGATACGGTCCTTAGCGGCTAACAAGACGGATACCGCTTTAGCCACTAAGTACCGTTTCTTTAGCGATATGATAAACTGATAAACACTCATCCAAGGATCCCTACACCGGCTGCCGCCTCCAAGACCCCCATGTAGGGCTGGGTGATATGGACCAAAATTAATATCTCAATATTTTAAGATAAATTGCGATATACGATATATATCTCAATATTTTTTCTTTCCATGAAGTAATAACAAAAAATTATTTGTGAGTTAAAGCTTTGTCCCAGTTGTCACAAAGGCACCTTTATTAACAAAGCTGTTACTGTACAAAATAAATGTCTAAAAAAATAAAATATATATGTTTTCTTCCATAAAAAAATGAAAAACAGCTGTGCACTTAAAATTTAAATAATGAAAATGCTGACTTGCTCTTTAAAATGTCTGATTGTAATGAAATATATTCATTCAACCTTTAATAACCTTTATTAACAAAGCTGTTCGAAAGCCCACATTGTTGTGTAGTTGGCTTGTTCACTGACCTCAGTTATGTTTGGTTACAGCTCATTTCTTTCTGAATTTCATAGTTCCTATGCTCTCAAATGCACCGTGACTTTTCCAAAGCTGGTGAACGCACCACTGTGGAAACAAAGTGCAGAGCTGCGTGTCATCGGTCGGAGTTTTCTCTCTCGACACAGACTGAGCCTTGATGCTTCTGTCGAGCTTCTGTTTGCACTTTAAACTGCTGTGTGTAAATACCAGAAGAAACACAGCAAATAAATCACACTAAACTAGACATCGGGCTCCATGTTTTTTAATGGGAAGACAACTTCATGCCTTGCCAATCTGAAACAGTTAATTTCCTGGAGAACACCAAGCCTATGGTTTGCAGCATCTCCCCAGGCCTCCATGACGGTATTATTTCTGATCGGGAGCCACAATTTGTCTGTTTATTCTGGAAATAATTCTGTCACCTTCGGGGGATATCTGTTAGTCTCTCCTCAGGGTCTCACCCCCAAACAGATGGCCAGAATGAGAGAGTCAATCAAGAGGTGAAGACAAAACTTTGCCTTTTGTGCGAAGGAGACCCCAACAAGTGGGCTGCCAACCTACCATGTGTGGAAGACTCTTAACTTAAACTCTTTACCATCTTCTGTATCAGGTGTGTCTCCCTTCTACACCGTTTATGGTTTCCAACCCCCTGTGGTCTACATTTAGACTAAAGAGGCTCAAGTCCTTTCAGCCCACAGAGCAGCTCCAAGATGCTCGTGCACGTGGAGGAGAGCCAGAAGGGCTCTCATCAAGACTTGGGCAGTTTACGTCAAGGGGGCTAATCAGTGATGGTCCATTAACCCATCACCTCAGGTGGGCCAGAAGAACTAGCTGTCCACGAAAGACCTTCTCTCCACATTGAATCACGTAAACTTACACCACGTTTTGTTGGTCCTTTTCCCATATCAAAAATCATTAACCCTGTTGCTGTCCACCTTAAATTACCTCGCTCCTTAAAAGTACCCCCACTTCCATGTCTCTCATGTGAAACGTCTTGTATCCTCTCATTTTGAAAGCAAAGAGTGATGACAACAGCAGACAATCATAAAAGAAAGCATACAAAGTGAGAAGAACAAATGAAAGAAAACTGTATTAAAAAACCAAAACAAAAACAGGAATATACAGGAACATCTGGAATAATATACAGGAACATCTGGAATAATATACAGGAACATCTGGAATAATGTCCAGGAACATATGGAATAATATACAGGAACATCTGTGCTGAGTATGGATCGTAGGTCCCACAGTCACAGTGGGAGACAACAACAAGAGTGGAGGAGAATGGAAGACAGACAGACAGACAGACAGACAGACAGACAGACAGACAGACAGACAGACAGACAGACAGACAGACAGACAGACAGACAGACAGACAGACAGACAGACAGACAGACAGACAGACAGACAGACAGACAGACAGACAGACAGACAGACAGACAGACAGACAGACAGACAGACAGACAGACAGACAGACAGACAGACAGACAGACAGACAGACAGACAGACAGACAGACAGACAGACAGACAGACAGACAGACAGACAGACAGACAGACAGACAGACAGACAGACAGACAGACAGACAGACAGACAGACAGACAGACAGACAGACAGACAGACAGACAGACAGACAGACAGACAGACAGACAGACAGACAGACAGACAGACAGACAGACAGACAGACAGACAGACAGACAGACAGACAGACAGACAGACAGACAGACAGACAGACAGACAGACAGACAGAC
>JBBPBX010013218.1:0-11723 GCA_038048925.1 Garcialebias charrua | reverse complement strand
GAAAGCGCTGGAATTCCCGACTCCTGCTCTCACTGCCGTCGAATGTCGGCAGTAGTGAGGAAACGACGGGCTGACGAGTTGGCTAATTCCATGGCTAGAAACGCGGCGCTGAAGGTTGCACGTCACACTAAAGTGCTCGCTCCTTAACCGGAGCCCGACAACGTGGACCTGGAATGCAGTGGCCGAGTCGGAGAGGACAACATGTCGGACTCCTCAGTTGCCGCCGAGGACTCGATGACGCCTGAAGTGTCCGACCAAGACGTCGAATATGGTCACAAAGGAGAAACTGCTGATTCCTCCCAGAACCTGGCGCAAATCTTACCGGAACCGGACTTGTCCGTACCTGCCCTGTTCGACCTGTGCCACAGGGCGGCAGATGCCCTGCAGGTCACGTGGCCAGACCCCACGCCTCGCCAACAGGCTACGAGGCTAGCGGGAAGCTACTTCTATGCGAAACAGCCGACAACGTCGCAGAAAATGCCCATTCTTCCGGACTTCCTCATGGAGCTCAAACACGCCAGGGCAGAACCCGGAGCTTCTATCATGCTGCCATTATCCCAACTCCTTGACGTTGCGGGAATGGAGACAGCAGGCCTCGCCAACGCACCCCTGATAGAGGAGACTTTGGCGGCTCACCTGGCCCCCACAGCCATGGGGACAAAACCCACGCTACCCAGCAGGGCCTGCAACGCTTCGGAGAAACAACTCGAGAAGTGCTACAAGGCTCAGGGCCTCGTGGCTCGCGCAATGAACGTATCGACCATGGTACAGGCATACCTGGCGGAAAAACTCCAACATATCCAGGTAACAAAAGACGAGCAAGCCGCAACGGAAGCCATGGAGGAGGCCCGCCGTGCCTCGGACCTCGTGCTCCGCATGATAGGGACAATAGCCATTTCCCAAGGCAAGGCAATGGCGGAAATAGTTGTCGCCCAGCGCCATCTTTGGCTAACTCTGTCGGACCTCCCAGAAAACCAGAGGTCCACTTTCCTCCAACCCCCCATCGAGTCGACGGGACTCTTCGGGGAAGCCTTGGAACGTGTCCAGTTCAGGCTGGAACAGAGACGCAAACAGGCGGGAGCCCTCCGTGAGGGGTTGCTGAGGAAAAGCTTTAGCACACCCAAAGGAAGGCATGCGTGGCCTACCACAGAAGAGACCCGCTGGTGGCGGTGAAACCTTCTAGTACAGCCAAGGACCTCTTCAGTGACCCAATGTGGAAAACAGACTCGAACCTGATGAAACAGGACGAACTGATAATTTTACAGGTTTGCCCCCCCACGTGGTACGGGAACCTAACTTCTTGAGCCCAGTCTCCCCTTATAAAAAACTACGAGGAGTGAGTGGTATGTGTACGCGTACCAAACATGACTCGAATATTGCATGTGTAAACAAAACAAACACTGTTCCAGACATGTACAAAAATAAAAGTACCAAAGCACAGACTGCCCTGGTTTTTGACTCGAGTCCAATTTTTATAAACAAACCATATGTTCAAACTATGAACCACAGCGAGATACATGAGCTCTGCCAAAGACGGTCAGATCTCGCGATTTCTTCTGTCGGGCCAACCAACCTGCTCAGAAGAATTCAAGATGGGTCATAGGTCACCCCTCTGGCGTTAAAACATGACAAGCAGCAATTCAACATGCCCTCCAGGCTCAGGCGCATGCGCGGGCCTGGAAGGCGTGTTTACCAAATGAGTGGGTCATGACAACGATATGTCATGGGCTCAAGTTGCAGTTCTCAAAAAGACCGCCCTGCTTCACAGGGGTGCTGCAATCTAAAATTAACCCTAATCGTGCACACGTGCTGAGGGAGGAAGTCTCAACAATGCTGCAAAAGGGAGTGATTAGCTTGGTCTCAGGATGCAAGCTACGCTCTGGCCACTACAGTAAATACTTCCTGGTTCCCAAAAAGGATCATTCCCTGAGACCGATTCTAGATCTAAGGACTCTCAACAAGAGGATTAAAACATTTAAGTTCAAGATGCTTATGGTACATCCAGACCGAACAGCGTTTCAACTTCCAAAAAGCTCGTCACGCACACAAGTGGACGCACTTGGTGTCCAGACCTGAACGCGAAACTGCTGCGGGCTGTGTGGGAGGAGCTTACCGGTATACCGAGTCCTCACTGCACTCCGCCAGGCGAGGAGCTTTTTATTTCTGTCTCTGTGGAGCAGACTTGACTGGTCGTGAAGGACTTGTCGCGAACACACAGCTACAATGAGTTTCTCTTCCATAGTCCATGACTCCGCGGGTTTTTTCTGTGTCCCACAAACAATACGTCACATAGTTGCGCAATACCCCCGCCCCCTCGTTTCCGCGTCACATAGGGACTCTCCCCCTCTCTTCTCCCCCGACTCTCCCTGATCAACCAATCAGGGAGAGTTGAACGGCGTTTGAAAGTTTGAACGGCGAAATCTTCAGCATGGTCAAGGCGTGCTTTGGAGGCTGACGCGGGTTCACGTGCACGGAAAAACGCTTCCTAGCACGCCCAACACGCACGTGACGTGACGCCTGACGCCAAGACGCGGCTGGAAGCGCGTCCCCCATTGACTTTGCATGTAAGCTGGACACTCCTGCCGTTGAAACGCTGTTGGGTGTGAATGCAGCATTACACTGCGGCAAGTCCTCCAGTCTGTGAGACCTGGAGACTATGCGTGTACAGTGGATTTTAAAAGATGCCTATTTTCATATAGGCGTATGGAGGAAACACAGGCTGTTCCTCCGTTTTGCCTTCGAGGGAAACGCTTATGAATTCAAAGCTTTACCCTTTGGTTTAAAGACTGCTCCGCGTACATTTACTAAATGTCTGGATGCAGCCCTGACCCCTCTTAGGAATCAAGGACTCAGGGTCATGAATTACCTAGATGGCCTGCTGATTCTGGCTGAAAGCAGAAAGCAGGCCCAGTCACACTCCTATAGGGTGATTTTTCACCTGGAGTCTCTTGGTTTTGTCATAAACCTACAAAAAAGCGATTTGACTCCATTGCGGGTTACCATATTTTTGGGAGTACAGATCGACACCGTCCAGTACAGAGCATGGCTCTCGAAGGAACGAGTTTCCTCCATTCGCCGTTGCCTGGAAAGATTTAAACTGGACCAACGGGTCCCTGTGAAAACCTGCCAAAGCCTCTTAGGCCTCTTGGCGGCAACCATTCCCTGTGTGCCACACGCATGACTGAAAATGCGGCCCATGCAGCTATGGCTAAACCAACGAATACAGCTCGACCTGCCTAATCAGGCAGAGAAGGTTAGGATAGATCCAGAGTGCCTGGAGGCCCTGGAACCCTGGAGAGATTTGTCCGTTTTCATGAAGGGGGTCTCATTGGGAAGGGTATCATCTCGTGTGGTCATCACGACGGACGCCTCAAAAACAGGATGGGGGGCGATCTGTAGAAATCAGAACACCCGTGGCCTTTGGAATGAACAGGAAGCAAGCTTACATATCAACTTCCTGTAATTGTTGGCCGTATTTCTGTAATTAAAATACTTCTTCAACAAAGGTCTGATTGCTGGACAACACATCCTGGTGAAATCAGATAACAGGACCACAGTGTCCTTCATCAACAGAGAGGGAGAGACAAGGTCCCAGGCCCTCCTATGACTGGCGCAAAGGATGCTCACATGGTGTGCTCCAAGAATCTTGTCACTTAGGGCGACTCATGTCCCTGGTGAACTAAATTATGGAGCAGACGCCCTTTCAAGAGGACCTCTTTTGGTGTCAGAATGGAGCCTGAACCCATGGATTGTGGAACAGGTCTGGTCACTATTTGGAAAAGCCTCTGTGGACCTGTTCGCCTGCAGGGTTAGCTCATACTGTGACCTTTATTTCTCCTTGAGGGAAGCAGACGTTCCATTGGGTATGGATGCTCTGGCAGATGATTGGCCTGCATGCAGGGGTACTCTACTATGCCTTTCCACCTGTCCCTCTGATCGGGGCGACATTGGAATGGGTACGTCAGGGAGCTCTCACCTTGATTCTCATAGCCCCTAGGTGGCCACAGAAAACGTGGTTCCCGGAGTTGATTTCAGTGCTATCTGGGATACCATGGCAATTTCCTTCTCACAGGGACCAACTGACTCAGGCGCGTGGGCAGCTTCTACACCCACGTCCAGAGTTACGGTAACTTTCAGCCTGGCCTCTGAAGGGATCTGGCTGAGAGCCTAAGGCTTTGGTTGCTTTGTCCCAAAACAAACAACAACAACATTAAGAATAAAGTTAACAAGGACCTGAGAGGTTACCCTGGGCTTGGCTTGGGTTTTCGACCTCCACATCTGTCACCCAATTTCTTGGGACGTGATGGGTCCATTTTTCCTCCTGTTTCTCAGGATGTTCCAAAGGGAAAAGGGGATGACAAGTATTCACACTGATGGAGCACGCTTAAGCTGTCTCTAGTTAGTGTATACATATATATGCCCAGTGGAAACATCACGTTGGTGTTTCTTACATTTGGCATTTTTTCCTCTTAGCATGTGCTTTCTGCATTCCCTGCAGAAAGTAGCTGGGAGATGCCTGTCTTTTAGGACGGATGCTCTCACATGCACTTTGCTGAGCATTTCAAGGGCGTGAATGGATTACGTTCCCATAGCAAGTATGTTGCACCGAGAGACCGACTGAAAGGGAACTGAAAGTTATGCACCATAACTCATGTTCCCTGAAGGAAGGGAACGAGGTGCAACATATCTGGCCCTTTTCAATGCTGAAAGCTCGGTGAAGTGCAATTTTGGAGAAAGATGGAGGGGCGCAAGCCGCTTAAGTACCCAGAGGGCGGGGCCTCTGGTGCGGCGGTGACGCCCCTAGCCGTAAAGGCGTGAGTATATTCCTTCAGGTAATCGCGCGGGGGTGCAATTCCCATAGCAAGTATGTTGCACCTCGTTCCCTTCCTTCAGGGAACATGAGTTATGGTGCATAACTTTCAGTTCTCGTGACTGTTGAGGAATGTAGTTGATGTTCTTCAGATCATTGTCCTGTTGCAGAAGGTAAACTGAAAGTCAGAAACTGATGGCCAGATGTTCTCCTTCAGGCTTTTCTAGAAAGCTGAATTCATGGTTCCATCAGGTCCAGAAGCAGCAAAGCATCACAGACCACCACACTACCACCACCGTGTTTGACTCTTGGTGTGATGTTAGTCTTACAGCAGGTTTAATGGGACACACACACCTTACGGAAAGTTCCACCTTTGTGTTCAGTCCAAAAGTCTTGGATCATCAGTTTTTGGTCAGTATGAGACTAGCCTTTCTGTTTTTGTTTTGTTTTTTGCTCTGCGCTGGTTTTACCATTACCATACCATACTAAAGCACTTTAAACAGGAACAAGTCCAAACCAAAGTGCTGCACAAACAAACAAACAACAGGCAACACACACAATGAAGTACAACACGAGAGACATAAAAACATTGCAGATCATAAATAAAACGATCACATACAAATCAGCTGGTGTTGAAAGCAACAGAATAGACCTTTTACCAGTTGACGTCATCGCGCATGCGCACTCGTATTTTTCCAGAATTTTCCGGAAGTCGGGGGTAATAATACTACTCTGGTCGCGGTGGTGATCCTAGCTCCGTACGGTGGTGATCCGTGGATGGTGGTGATCCAAGCTCCGTGGATTACGTTCCTACATTACATCTTGGATATGGGAAACAGACAAAACAGAACAACCTCCCGCAGCAGAATGCTACTGGACAGTTGCTAAGCTAGCAGCTAGCTAGGTCTACTACGAGACCTCGCTGTTCCTCAGTCCACTGCCTGTGTTGAAGTTTCAACCTGTTTCAACCTGCGACATGCAAAGAGATTCTTCCTTCAACCCCCCTGAAGAAATAACAGGTGAATAAAATAGCATAAAACATGCAGCTGTATAAGAATGAACAGACCACTGCACTGTTAGCTGTCATCATTTGAACTCTTTCTGCGTTGAAAAAATATACAGTAGTAGTTTCCACAAGACAAACATGTTTTATTAACATTATTTGAGGTCTGACTTTAAAAACATTTCAGCCATTTCTCTGTTTCTGTAAGTCATTCGCACAGTTTTGCTGGGAGCATCGGTGAAATGCTGTCACAGAAAAAAAAAGCAATCCTGTCATCAATGTGTAAAAGCATACAGTTTACAGTAACTATACACAAGACTGTTTTGTTTATTGTCAAACATGAATAAATACTTTGTTTTACAGCAGCAACTGTCCACCAACTCCTTGCTGACAAAGGGTTTGATGTCAAGTCAGAGGTGGAAAAAGAGAAGTTAGTCTGTTCAACCCCCCTGAAGAAATAACAGGTGAATAAAATAGCATAAAACATGCAGCTGTATAAGAATGAACAGACCACTGCACTGTTAGCTGTCATCATTTGAACTCTTTCTGCGTTGAAAAAATATACAGTAGTAGTTTCCACAAGACAAACATGTTTTATTAACATTATTTGAGGTCTGACTTTAAAAACATTTCAGCCATTTCTCTGTTTCTGTAAGTCATTCGCACAGTTTTGCTGGGAGCATCTGTGAAATGCTGTCACAGAAAAAAAAAGCAATCCTGTCATCAATGTGTATAAGCATACAGTTTAACTATACACAAGACTGTTTTGTTTATTGTCAAATATGAATTAATACTTTTTGTTTTACAGCAGCAACTGGCCAACAACTCCTTGCTGACAAAGGGTTTGATGTCAAGTCAGAGGTTGAAAAAGGGAAGCTAGTCTGTTCAACCCCCCTGAAGAAATAACAGGTGAATAAAATAGCATCAAACACTGTGCACAGTTTTGCTGGGAGCATCGGTGTACGGTGGCCCTGAGGTGCAAAACACATTAACAAATAAGTGTTTAGCCTTATTTGTTAATGTGTTTTGCACCTCAGGGCCACCGTAGGAGTGTTGTGACCTTTTTTAGCAGTAAGTGCAATAAAGTAAAAATATCTTTGTAAGTACAGGTGTTTACAGCAGCGTCTAACTGGCCCGGCGGTGCACAAAGATTCGCTTGCCCGCTGGGCCGACACGCATTTATGGACCTGTCAGGCCTGTCATGATCCAAATATATGTATTTTAAATAAATTATGTCGACCGTGACATCACATTTGTTGAAGTTTTTGAAGGACATCACGCTAATCCAATGAAAACTCACAGCACTCCTCAGCTGGCTCAGTCATTCCCTCCCCAATTTGACCAAATTTATATACTGTATTCAAATCCATGTTTATTACAGTAATTGATTAATGAGATAGTCCACACATCCCAAAACACATTGATTGTAGTACATTAAATTTAGAAATGAACACACCAACCTTTAAAAATAAAGAAACTGTGCTCTAATTTGACTTTTAGTGAAGTGGAACTTTTGTTTAGTTAAATTTTTTAATCTGTTAATATACAAATGCTGTTTTAGTGTGCTGGTGAAGATTCTCAGTCGTCCAGGACATGATAAAATCAGAACAAGCGCTCAATGCAAAAACAACTGGACTTTATTTGTTGCAGAAAGGGTGAAACGTTTTCTGCAACAAATAAAGTCCAGTTGTTTTTGTATTGAGCACTTGTTCTGATCTTCTGGTATGTGTTGTTTCTGTTTGTGACTTATATAAATAATGTGTGTGCTTGTGAGACATTTAAAGATGTTTTGAACTTCTGGCAGGTCTCTCTGATGGCGTGGAGATTGAACAGGGGTCGCGGTCGTCAGCTACTTCATCTGCCGGAGAGTCTGGATCGAGAACCACAGCCAGGGCTTTGAGCATATCTTAAAAGGAAAAAAACAAGGAGTTTTAAAATCTAGACAAAATAAAGGAATTAAAGAAACATACAGATAAGCGTTATTGGTTTTTAATGTTTACTACTACAACCTGCAATAGGTCAAGAATGGCTCCACGCTCAAAATGTCCTTGTGAAGACCAGCCAGCAGTGATGGTGGGCTCATTCCGGTCATCAGGATGTCGTGGGTCAAAACACAGTCTGTTCAGCGTTCTCCTGGAAAACTTCTCAACATAGATGTCATGCCTTAAATGACACCAACATGAAAAATGTGGTTGATATCTAACACATATTAGCAAATCTATTTGTAGAAGTGTTTTTTAAAAAATGTCAAAAAACTATTCCAGATCTTACCATTGTAGAAAACATTTAAAACCGTACATATGTGATTGCATTTATTATCTAGTGCCACTAGAAAACAACAATAATTAACACAATACAATAAACTACAATTGTACAATGTTGAATAGTTTTTTGACTGGGATAAGACAAGATAAGTGATATTGTATTATTCCAATTGTTGGTGAAGTTTCACTGAAAGTCACCTTTCTGGGTATTTGTGTTATAAGCGTAATATGAAATGTCTTCAGGAACACTGATTAAACTCACTTTAAAACTTGCAGCTCATCCAAGTAGCAGGTGCAGTTCGTTTTTGGGCTGGTCTCTTCCATGTACAAGGTAACTGGGTGCAGGTTGGTGTATTTCCAACATGGTTGCAGCCACATCCTCTGCAAAAACAATCACAAACACAATATACAACTATTGTATGTGTCATTATGGAATTCACATGCAAAATATATTGTTTGTAATATATTTAAGATTTTCACACATGTTACGTCTAAAGTGTAAGCTGTATAAACAGCATAAGTGCATTAGTAAATCAAAGATAATTAAATTTCCCTAGGAAAGCTATCACTTGGGATAGTTATTATTTTTCACATCACAACATCACCAATTGCCTCAGGTTGTATTTAAGACATAGTTTACAGAAATCAAATAAGAAATAAGGACGCTGTGAACATTTGTGTGACTCAAACGTCATGTTTTTGTTTACATACTGTGCTTATACTGACGGCTCATTATGAAGACATGGCGCTAGTTATAGCAGCTAACAGAAGATGTTGAACCTGTAACAATAACCAAACCAGTCTAAATATCAGAAGTATTGGTGTGAGAAATTTAAAACATTTATTTCTGACGCTTGGATAATACAGGTTGTTGACAACTACACACAACGGCTCACCCTGCTGGACATCCGCAAAAAGCCTGAAGGATTTCCCCAATTTCCATCAGCGCACACAGTCACCTCCTCTCGTATCTGCGGCACAATGTTCAGGCATTTTGACCAGTGGTTGTCCACTATTTTAAGAAATCAAGCTTCTAAATTACAACTCTCTATCATTACGAAGCTCCTCGGCTCCTTCCTAACCCCCGGCATCCGGTTTCGGCTTTTTGCCGTCCAATCAGAACGCTCGTTTCTGCCGAGCTTTGCGTGATGACGTCAACTGGTAAAAGGTCTATAGTAGTGAGTTTTTAACCGAGATTTGAAAAGTGAGAGGGAGGGGCCTGTCTGATGAGCAGCGGTAACTCGTTCCAGAGTCTTGGGCCTGCTACAGAGAACGCCCTGTCACCTCTGCGCTTAAGGCGAGTTTCTGGGACACTTAAAAGTACCCGGTCTTCTGAACTCAAAGCACATGGAGGGACATATGGGTGTATCAGATCTGAGAGATAGGCGGGGGCGAGACTGTTCAGCGATTTGTAGACATACAGGAGAATTTTGAATTGGATTCGAAGATGAACTGGTAGCCAGTGCAAGGAGGCCAAGACTGGTGTAATGTGCTCTCTTTTGCGTGTACTAGTTAAAAATTGGGCTGCTGCGTTCTGAACCAGTTGTAAACGTGCAATGGTGGCCTGACTGACACCAAGCAGAAGTGAATTGCAGTAATCAAGCCTAGATGTAATGAATGCGTGAATTACTGTCTCCAGGTTATTTTTTGACAATATGGGCTTCAGCTTAGACAGTCGCCTCAGCTGGATAAAACAGGATTTAACGATCATGTTTACATGACTGTTAAGTTTCATGGAAGGATCCATTATCACTCCCAGATTTGTGACTTTTTGTTTCTCAGACAGAAAGGCCCATGCAGTGGTTCGAGGTTGTGTCATTGGGAAGGAACAATATGGCTTCAGACTTCTTATCATTGAAGCTTAAGAAATTTAAAGCCATCCAGTCCCCGATGTCAGCCAGGCAGTCAAGCAGAGGTTGAATAGAGCACGTACCATTGTGTCTTAGGGGGAAATAAATTTGAAAGTCATCGGCGTAGAAGTGGAAGGGTATGTTGTGTTTCCGGGAAATAGCACCAAGTGGGAGCAGGTATAAGGAGAATAAAAGAGGACCCAGGGTGGACCCTTGCGGAACCCTTTTTTAACCTTTTAACCTTAGACCTCTTCCATGATGCCTGTTTTAGCTCTTTGTCTCCTTCTTTTGTTCCATCATGAACTCTGAGTTTGATGCAGGTCAGAAACTGATGGCAGCTCTGCTCCACACAGAGGGCTGTTGTAGCTCAGTGGTCTGTGGTTGCATCAGGAAGGGCATCTGGTGTACAAATAACTGCCAAGTCTTCATGCACGTAGTTTGCTGTGGCGACCCCTAACACAGGGAGCAGCCAAAAGAAGAATAAAAAAAAATAAAAAAAATTAATGAAATCATTATTTAAAACATGCATTTTGTATTTACTCCGGTTAGCTTTGTCTGATATTAATAATTTCTTCAATGAGTTGAAATATTTGATGCCACAAAAAATAATTAAAATACACTTAAATCCACTATGCTATGTTTTAAAATTTCTAGACTCCATTCAGCTTTCCATCAGTTGCCATGGTGACTAACACTGTTTGAGGTTACATGTTTAAAATAATTTGTTACAAATTAGAACCTCTTCAGCTCGTTTGGATAATTAAGTGGAAGCAGAGCAGCTCAAAATTAAAATCCATTTCTACAAGTGGATCCTCGTCTTAACTAACAAGTACAAACTAAATCCTGACATCAGATGGGAATGTTCCTGTTTTTATTAGAATTATTTGAAAAAAAAAAAAATGGTTTCTGTAATTCCTCTGTACGAATGCAGAAACCTTTCATGCTGCAGCTCTGATTTCCCCATTTCTGAAGGAACACGTCAATATTTGAAATTAGTTTCAGAATTAGTTTTACAATTTTCTGAAACTACAGAACAGGAAGCAGCAGTTTATACTGATGTAATTATCTGTTGTCTACCATCAGATGTTCACAACAAAATATTCAAACATCTTACTAAAGACCATAAACTAAATATTGCTCCTGCAACAAACTGTCAGGGTCTCAGGCAGAGCTGAGCAGGAACAAACCCATGTGCAGACAGGACGAAGAGGCCATGAAGTATAATAAATAAACACTTTAATAATATAAATGAACATCTGACAAGGCTCCAAAACATGTACGGTACAGGATACGCGAGGGACACAGGAGGATACCAGACGATGCACCTACAAAGAGTGAGACAAGGAACAGGGCTTATATACACATAGACTAGACGAGACAATTTTCAAACACCAGGAGGACACGTGGGTGGAACTATAAAAATAATTATAGTTACGATGAAAACGATCATTAAACGCAATACAAAAACCGGTCGATTTCTGTATCCCCCCCTACTAAAAATGGACTATTCCATCTTGACATCTTCCGGGTCAGAGGTGAACTCGGATGCTAACGATTATGGCTAGCTGGTGCGCTGGGTCTTTTCATAAATCCGCAGAGAACCCCGCTGTTTCAAGCCAAATTAACGCGGCCGGAGGATTCTATTGTGTGTTCTGTGTCCACCACGCGACGGTGAGTCGTTAGTTTTATGTATTTGGGTTGCTTTTTATGTATAAATGCGGTGGCGAGACGCCCGTGTATTTGAGATTTAAAAGTGGTGTTAGGGATTAAAGATCATTCTCTTTTTTGTTAATTTC